>JAJMHT010000014.1:0-21846 GCA_030583145.1 Metschnikowia vanudenii | reverse complement strand
ATCTTGGGGCTCTTGCATCATTTTTTGTGCTTTTGGTTCCACTCCTGGTCTATCTGTTCTGTTCTGTTGCTGCCTTTGATGAGCCTCAAGTTGCTCAAGGTTCCACACGGAAACACCTTCCTGGTCCTTCGGATTGGAAGGCTGAGACAAGTTTCTCAAGAACTTTTTTGCAGATGCCAATGCCATATCGGTAGACATATTTGTGTCTGAGTCGTATAGTGCCTGTGCGATCCATTTGGGCAATTGACCTTTCTTGTTTTTAAATCTCCGGTCTGCTAGCACCATGATACCGTAGTCATCTTTACCTCTCAAAACACGCCCCAAACACTGAGCAGCATGCCTCATTGCATCGAAAGAAAGAAAATCATTCTCCTTGATTTGAAAGTGGTCTCTCATGAACTCCAATCTTGCTTTCAATATTCTCGACTCTGTATATTGGAAGGGAATACCAATCATCAACACGGTACGCCCGTAATGGTGGTCGAAATCAATACCCTCAGATACCTTACCACGCGCAACAGAAAGAAGAACAGCACCCCTACCGTTGGAGCAAGCTTTTCTGTATGTTTCCAAAGCCAAAGACGTTTCTTGTGCATCTGGGGTTTCCACCAAAATCAACTTATATTTCCAAACCTCATCAAGAATACCCATAGTCTGCCACATGGAAATAATCGATTCCATGTAGAGATATGAAGGGAAAAATACCACCATACCATCGGGTGTGCATTTCGAAAATTCGATAAGCAAGGAGCCGTAGTTACGCACAACCGAAGGATCATTTCTGATTTCAAATCTAGACGAGATTGATGTTTGGTCCGAGCCCTTGGTGACGATCATCGGTAAAAAGGACCGACGGTCCAAAGTCATGGTATAAGATTCCTGTACAACAGTTTGGAAGTTAAGCATCTTTGGGTACATATCCAAGGGCGAGATTGTACCGGAAGTGATAATAACTGAAGAGAACCGGTCAAAAACAGGTTTGATGGCAATTGACGCATCCAAGCATGTGAAATGTAGAATTGGGTTGGGCACAGTTGCGCCTTCGGTTTCAAACGGCTCCAAAATAAGCTGGAATCCAGTTTCATAAGTTGAAACCAATGTGGCAAACGTAGCCACGTCTTTCAATGCATTGAGATCTTCCACATCGGCCAACTCAAGCGTTCGCACAAGAAGAGACAATCTCTCAGAGCAAAATCTCAACGGTTTACGATCTATGAAGGTCAATTCTTTCAAATGCTGTAGGAAACTCACCGGGGTTTCACTGATCACGTGCAACACCTTCATTCTCGTCTTTAAGTACTCCACGAACCGTTTCAAAAACGAGATGAAGTGCTCGGCCTTACGAATGTTTCCAGGAATAGCCTCTTCAAGAAGATCTTGAGGAAGAACAGGATTGGCCATGAAAAGCTCCTCATCTCTGGCGATCTCGTTCTGTCGGAGTCCTTCTACGAGTTTTTCGTACTCGTTCCGGAGCTTTTCGTTGTCTTGGGCCTTCATTTCATTAACAGCATCAGCCAACTTGTGGGCACCTCTCCCTGCTCGTTTCAAGGTATCATCAGTGAGATACAAAGACAAAGATTCGATACAAACGTTATCGATGTTGTGAGCCTCGTCGAAAATCACAATGCTATCTTTGCTGAGCTCTTTCGACACACGCTCTGCGATCTTGGGATCAAGTAAGTAATGGTACGAGTAAATGACCACGTTACAGAAAGAAATCATTCTTCTAACCGTGAAGTATGGGCACGTGCCTTGTTGCTTGCAATACTTGGTCAATGACTCGAATGAGTACACGCCTGCTGGAATGAGGTCGTGCTGGTCAAAGTCGTAGAGTTTTTCATGGAACGAACATAGACCAAGCTCATCTGGTTTCTGTGCCATTTGTTCTGGGGTGATGTTCTGCTCTTCGAGCTTATGTTTCAACTGTCCGTTGGTCACACGACGGCACTTTTCATCCACAACTGCGCCTTTCCTCTCCTTGGAGATTGTAGGATGCAAACAAAGGTTCTTTCTACTTGTAAGCCCCAAGCCCCGGAAATCTTCAACATACCCTAGCTCATTTGCCCGGTAGTCCATGAGATTCTGTAGCTCGATAAGGGCCTTTTCAATTTCCGACATTGTACGCGAACAGTACACAATCTTTCTGTGTTCCGGATAATGCATCTGATACGCAACCGTTAATGAAAGCAAAGAAACGGTTTTTCCTGTTCCCGAAGGCATCTCTAGGATGCAGTTTCCTCCCACGTCTAACGACTTTTTTATGTCTGACATATACGCATACTGTTCGGGATAGATTTTCGGGTATGGGAAGAGCACGGGCAAGTCATCAATGTAAAATTTCATGATGGATGTTTCAATTTGAAGAGACTTTTCTGACTGAGTAGGCTGTGAAATGGGTTATTTTGAGTGTTTGGCTGATTTTTCATCAACACGAAGACGCGAAGTGTTGGTAAGATCCCGTGAGTGCAATGTGGTTCGTGCTTCGTGCTTCGTGCGATGTGTTTCGTGCGATCTGACGATCTGACAATTGCGAAGGCACCAGCACCGGCAATTTGCCACCAACAAGAGTCTGACAAATGCGGGCGAAATTAGGAAAATCTTTGGATTAAACAAGAACAAGGGGGTATTTCAAATAATTCTGGTTAAAGTATAACTGCTAATTTTGCCATTGCAGTTGTGTTAAATGGGTACTCTGCAGGTGTGGCCGGAAGAAGTATCGACGTGCGGAAGATCTACTCTAATTTACCCACTAAACCACCACAACGAAGTTGCCCAATTCAACCTACAACATCGATACTCATATTCTTCGAAATACAGAATTCCATAATTTTTTAGAATTGGAAACACCAATTCTAAAATACAAAAGTTGCAAGTTCTCCGGAGCGCATTTAGAGCATTTTCATTGGGCAACAATGCGTAATGTGGGCTTGTTCTATCTAACAAAGGATTGGCGATATGTGCTTTTCTCCAGGCAGAGTTATCGAGTAAGAGAGCAAAGAAATTCCCAGATTCATGAGAGTTAATATATTGAAGTAATTAAAATCGAGATTTGGAAGTGTGTTTTTTTTGTTGATGTACGTGTTGTTTTTTAATTATTGTTCGCAATTAACCTAAAGTCAGTCTTTTACGGTTTTTGTCCATATTGGTAAAAACACCTAACATGATAGGTAATGTTCCAATTCCGTATTCACTGCAAAGGTGAAGATTTTGCACACCAGGTTTCATCTACATAAAAGAATTCGTTTCTTATTCCGTATTTGGAGAAGCTCTTTTTACTTTAGTGTCTTTATTTTTGCTGCAATGCTTCATTTTGAAGAGTAAACCCAAAGTAGTGTAATTCTCTGGCCGCAAATTCTCTGGCCGCACGGAAAACGACTGCGACTGTTAATCACCACAACATCAACCTCAAAGAAAAGATCGGTCGGAAGAACCAAATTTGCTAGATTACTTTTTTTTTTTTTTGAATAAATCTTATAAGTATACCCGTGAGATATACATGATTATATAGCTCACACACGCTTTACTCAGAAATTATGGCGCAAGATGTAGTCATATGAGTTTGCTGCACTAAATAGTCCACTTCTCATCAAAACCACACGCAAAGTGTATTTACTGATTTGTGCTTGAAAAAACCCCACTAAACAAAAGCAGCTCAGTAAAGACTCTATATCTTCTAGGAAAACCGTGTCTGTACAAGTTTCTGAAGCTGCGGGAAGATGATATCGGAAGTATCCCCCAGAACCGTGGCCAAGACCCCACGTGTCTGGTAGTATTCTTTCAACGGGAGGATTTCTTGGTTGTACAAATCCAAGCGTTTCTGGAATACTTCTGCTGTATCATCGCTTCGTTTCAGAAGTGGCTCACCCGTCAAGTCATCTTTGAACGGAACTTTTGGTGGGTTGTAGTCCATACTATATACTCGACCAGAAGCCAGATGGATCCACCTAGCCTCAACTCGTTGTAAGATCACTCTTTGATTCACGTCAAGCTCTACCACCAAGTTTAGGTCAGCACCATGGCCCAGCAACACAGTGTCCAACTTTTCGGCCTGTGTCCGGGTACGGGGAAACCCATCCAAAAGCCAGCTGGTTTCTGTATTGAGCCACTGATTCTGCTTCAATTGCTCAGTGATCAAGCCTACCATGAGAGAGTCTGGCACCAATTGCCCCTTTCCGATGAACAGAGATGCCTGCTTACCAAGAGGACTTCCCTTGGAAATTTCCGCTCTCAAAGTATCGCCCGAAGATAACGATTTGATGTTCGGAAACGTCTTCACAAGCTTAGACGTTTGTGTGCCCTTGCCGGAACCGGGGGCTCCTAGCAACAAGAGCCTGATGGGCTTGGAGAGCTGCATTGAATTTTGTTGGAAGCGAAGGTGTTTAGGGTTTGGTTTGCCTGGCAAAAACGGACTGGCTATGGTCCGAGAGGTCCCTCTGGCCCCTCTGGTGCCTTTGGGTGCGAGCGCTCGGACCTCTAAACGCGGCGAGCGAGAGTCCGGGGAAGTCACATTATAACAGAAAAGCAAGACAAATAGAATGAAGAAAACTGATGAAAAAGACCCGAAAACCGAAGTAGTACTTTTCATATGATTAGTGATGAGGCAAACAGAATTAATTCTTATGAACAATTTGGGTGACTGGGAAAATAAGCACTTCTTGATTACCCAGAAATACTAGTGTAACTGCTTGATGTGGTCGTCTACACATATTCTCTTTGAGTACAGGGATTATTACTTTTGATCTGTGGGTCACCAATAAAGTCTTGATGTAGTTTCTAAATATATAGTGAGACTATTTCCTAAAAGAGTCGGGTTATTCACCCAGACAAAGTTTCTTTGACTTTGAATTGCAAAGTGTCAATGTAATTTCAAAACAATGTTGGTACCTTGTAAAGAATAATGGATTGTAAAAAAAACATAGGCGTTTGAACCGAACCCAGTCAATTGCTGAACCCAAAAAATAAAAAAAAAAATAGCTAACATCTTAAATTCGACAAAACTTGGTTCTTTCTAACCTTCAACTACCATGTTTATTGTGACCTTGGAAGCTCTTCATTACTGTTTTTGTTTCATGGGTGTATCCCCAACTAAACGGTATCATATTGAGTACCATTAGTAACCCTCCAATATCTGCACAGCCAGCATATTGACATGGTCTAGTGCAAGTAGTGAGTAGCGTTTTAGTGAAAATAATGCACTTGAACCGTTTGACAAAAAGCTTATTAATTTTATTCCTTCAAGTCAAACTTAATATATTTTATTTTAATTCGCTTTGCCCAGGTCTTTCGTAAACCAAAAAACCTAGTTGTTACTCCTCGTCATCAGAGTCGATGATTCTTCTTCTTTTTCTTCTATCGTCATTATCATCGGGCGTAGCTGCCTTGTACCTGAACAGACCTTCTGACTTCAAGTTCTTTAGCCTCTCAGCACCTTTGCTGAACTCTTCTTCCTCCTCCTCAGCATCAACCTCTTCGTCGTCCTCGTCGTCCATCTCTGGTTCCTCGTCGTCGTTGGCAACAAAATCGTCTTCGTCATCATACTCGTCATTTCCGTACGTGCGCTCGAATCTTTCATAAGCAGATGCATAGTTTGCGCGGCCTGGAGCAGGGCTATCAGTCTTTCCCAATCTTTCCTCCTGTAGCCTTCGTTTTTGCTCGAGCTGTCTCTTCATTTTCTGGGTTTTCCTTTCATCCTCATCCGCCTTTCTCTGCTTCAACATTGGGTCATCATTAGTCAAAGCATTAAGAATCTTACCCTTCTTCTGGAAGTTCTGGACTGCCTGTGTCAACTTCCGGTGAGTATTTGTCGAGGTGGAAGATGGCAAGAGACTTGCGGTTTTGTTCAACACGCAGTCATTCTGTAAAATCTCATGAGCATCATGACTCTTTGCAAGAAAGTTATCCGTGAGAGGAAGGTCTCTGAAATCGAAAATCTCCTTCCCCACTTTAAGTGACAACAGCCCATCATCCCATTGGATGAAATGAGCATTTGATTGTTTGATGATTTCGTCATTACCACTATTGGAATATCTCCATCTGATCGAGTTTTCGTTCAAAAGCTTTTCCGAGATAGATTCACTATGCATCGCAGCTGCATCCAAAGTACTTTGGCTACGCTCCAACGCATTTTGTTGGATCTTGTTTTTAAATTCATTCGGGTCAAATGGATGTGCCTCGACGTTTAGGAACACGGGCATTTTGATCGAGTAAGTATCGGGCTCCAGCTTGTGAGCCTTTGCATGTCGTGGCAAGACAATTTCGGCACTTTTGAGTTCCTTTTCGAGCTGTTCATCATCATTGTCTCCATCTTCATCGGTCCCATTCTCGAGGTGTCTGTCGTCATCATCCTCACCGTCATTTTCGTCCTGCGATTGGGAGGCATTTTTCAAAGGCTGTTGGTCCTGGTCGTCGTCTTCCCCGAACAAGTCGTCAACATCTTCTTCTTGACTGCTGTGGTTCGATAAGTCTACGTCAGACATTTTTGGCACCGATTTGTTCTTTTGGCATTGACCGCTATGAAAGCTATGTGCCGAGATGTATGTGACAGAGGCGCGTCACGTGACTCACGAAGCGCACTGACAGCGTAGACAGTCGATATGCTAGTAATGCAATCAATAGAACAAAAGGAAGGATAAGTAACTGAAGATAAATATTGAGCATAATGTTAATATGTGGTGCGCTAGTTGAGATACCAGAGATCACAAAAGTTCTTCTGCCAAAAAAAAAAAAAAAAAAAAAAAATTACCATAAATTATTTAGCTCGTATCGTTTAAGACAACTGCTGGGACATCGTCCAGGGCTGTGGGCTCAGAAAGCTGTTCAGTTGATTTACCAGTCGTCTCTTTTCCAAAGAGTCGTGGAGAAGTAAGTAAGTTCCAATTCTCATGCATTTGCTTTTCGACATCATCTTCATCGTCACTACTCGCGCTTACAAAGTCGTGATCAGTGTCTGAGATGGAAAAGCTTCGCGTGGGTTTAGTAGTTGTCCTGAATCCGATGAAATCCAAATCATGGTTTGGTGTCGAGAGGGATTTGCTGTGCTGTCTTCTTGCGGGAATACGGACGGGAAGTTGATTAGACGCTTGATGGGGAGCGTCCACGGATGCGGAAGAGGAAGACTCTGGTTTTGCTTCACTATTTGGAAGGAGCTTGTAAGAGTACTGAATCAAAAACTCCACCACAGATTGTGAAAGAGCGTATTCTTCAGGGTCCATGTCATGAGTTGGGTGCAGTAGAATGGAAGGCTGGAAGATAGCCGCTAAGTTCCGCGAGGACATCAAATTCTCACTGGAAAAGCTTTGGACCATCGCAAGCAAGTCAAGAATGTAAAACAACAATTGTTTTGAGAGGGACGGGAGCTCGTCTAAAAGGTGCTTGTATTCGTCGATGGCACCGTAGACGTCACGCGTTAGACTTTTATAACTCTTGGCCTTCTTTGTGGATTTTAGTCTTGCCGGTTTCTCTTCTTTATCAGAGCCTCCCGCGGGTTCCCCATCTTGTGGCAGTGTGTTATTGCTCTCGCTCAAACTGGTGTCAGCAGTTTTCGTCTTGTTACGTTCAGATAGCGGCGACAGAAACGTGGGTTCAATTCTTGGACTAGTGGGGGTGCTTGGTTGAGCAGAAGGGCTGGCAGCACCAGGATTTAGTACCACAGTAGGCTTTCGCATGACCTGGACAGAGTTATCTGCCTTGTACTTCAAGTACTTTATTACCCGTGGTCGGGATCTCAAAGGGTCTCTGAAATCCTCGTAAAGATCCAATGGGATTAAGGGCTCAGGCAAAGCGTTGAGGTAGCGCCGAAGCACCGAAGCTGCGTCATGAACAGTGAAGCCGTCCCAATTAAGTTTTTTCCCAAATTCAGGAGGCGAGTTGAAGATAATTTGGAGTTCCTTGATCCGCTTGGAAGAACCTCCCACACGGAATATACCTTCGACATTGAGACCATTTTTCTTGAGATACACTCCACATTTGGCCACAACAATGGGAATGCGGCCATAATGGAGCACGTCATCGTCGGTTACCTTGCTTGACTCGGAGCCAAGGATGGATATCTTTGCGGCTGCCTGGTTGACGGCATCAGACAATGGCACGCCAAAATACTTGGAGTTTTCGTCCACCAAGGCATTGTGCTGCAAGAAAGAATCCCGCCGTTGTCTCAATCCGACACTATTACTATCTTGATTAGACAAACTGCGGGAGATGGAGTCGGAGCGAGAGTTGTTGACATTATTAGTGGAGCGAGACTTGTGGCTAAGGAGAGGACGGAGAAACTCGGGGGTGCTTCCGTGACCCGAGCCTGTAACTCCCATATTTGAGTAAGGCGCCTGTAGTTGTGGGATAGGTCTTTCCTTTGTGGGAGAACCTGGGAAGGGTCCAGATTGGAACGATGAGCGTGAAGGCGAACGCGACTCAGTGGCACTCAACTCATCGTTAATTTCGTCCAAAGATTCATTCAGTAAGGTATTTCGCTTGAGATTCTTGACCCACCCAAAAATGGAGTTTCGGTTGGCGGACTGGTTCATTGGTGTGTGGAATTAATGGGCGGAAAAAGATGTGTGAGGGTATCAAGCGACGCTGAGAGATGTTTGGTCCGCGAAAGTAAATAAATGCTTGATGGGATGCTGTGTGTGTTGTGGGGAAGTGTGTACTTATAGCGTTTGTTTGTTGCTGGGCAATTGTGGAAAGAGCAGAATGTCCGGCGCGAGTGCTTGGAGAAGAAAGTGTACTTTTGTGATCGGCTACTACGGAGAATGAAAATATTTGTCTAGAATAGCCCGTAGCAAGGAAGAACGAAGAGTATGACGGATGGGAAAACGACACTACGAGGTGCGCGCAGAAAAACGCTATGACGAACGGGAGATAACTGTCATAATTTTTTGAGGTGCTCGCTGTGGACGGATGGGGATGCAAGGCCTACTTAAATTTTCGCCTTTCGCTTTTGACGTGATCATTCTTGCGCCCCTTAAGAAAGGGGGTAGGAATTTTTTAGACATTGAAGTTTTATTTTCAGTTGAGTATCTTTTCTAGGTATTTGTGCTTGATTATATGTACCCTAATTCCGGGGATGTTAACCATGATGACGATCTTTTGCCAGGCGTCAAGCACTCGGATTTGTGGCTCTACACGTGGAATATTTTTTTAGTATTGACCTTCACTTTGGTTTTTTTAAGTTTTTAAGTTTTTATTTTATCTAGACTCGAATTTTCTTGGAACTACTTGAACGGAACTTCTTTCTCCTGTAGAAGCAAGAAAGTTGCTTCGCCTCTTTAGAGAAGCTGGTGCCATTTAACTCAGCCTCAGCCCCACACCAATTTCAAGTATATAATAATAACGCTAGTTAAACTTTTCATTTTTTAGATATTTTGCATTTTGCAATTTTCTCTTGAACATTTTTACCCTGATTTTTTCTGTTAGCTCTAACTCTAGCTTTGGCAGTTTTCTCTTTTTGCTATGCCCACAAGGCTTGGTGGATTGCCAAAATTTGGCAAGGTTGGCTCCTCGTGTTTATCCGCAGTGCATCCGTTTTTTAATACAGGTTGTTGCGCCAATTCTTACCCCTGGAAGCGGATTCCAGCAAACTACATGGAAAGCGTCAGTCCCTTTACGTGTGTTAAATTCCTATTTTTCATAAACAGAAATTGTTATTTTTCTTAAGGTAACGCTCAAAGCAAATTCAGGATATTTTCTAAAGCTTGCATTATGTCTTTCTTTGTGTTTTTCTTGGTGTGTCTATTCATTTTTTGATCGTCAACGTGCAGCCTGGAAGTTGCGACGCACTTTTATCCACCAGTGCTCCGGCCCGGGAATGTTCTTTTTCCTCTGCAGCAGCCAATATTGATTGGTCCTGCAGCTTTGATGAGACCATTACTTGAGTAAGTATTCAGAGGCTCAGAGCCACAACTTTTTTTAAAGAGGGATAATCAAAACAGAAATAAAAAAAAAAATTGAAGAGAAAGTGCTGAAAATAAAGGAAGAATATTTGGAGGAAATCACCGTGTCAGTCACTTAGCCATCCCCTTACACAGTCATAGAATAACACATGTAAGTGTCAACGTCGCGTTAATTTTTTTCTTCCGCAACCATGGACGCATGGACATTGAACACCGCTTCTCGTAATAATTAATGCAGGGGGACCCTTGAACTTTAAGAAAAACATCCTGTAAAAAATATACATAGTTATATTTTATCAAATTACACAGCTTCGTTTTTTGTTGTGGGCAATCACCTGTACTCTTTACGAGTGGTAGAGTTGCTCAACGCGTGTTCGTGAGCGTGCAGCCCTGTTATCCGTCCCCATCAGTGTGCCACTTTTTCCTGCCTTACTCAGACTTGTTCCTCGAGACTCGGGGTGGGATATTTTACGTGTTGAACGCGACGCTCCATTCCACAGTGCGAGACTGCGGATGCTACCCCCGTGAGCCACATTGGTTCAAAATCAATCTTTATCAAACCACAAGCTCTCCATTGAATATTGACTCGGGGATTCTGTGACCTTTCTGTGATCATTAAGTGACCATTCTCTTATCGATTCATTTACTAACCTATTTTCTGGGACTTTTCCATGTGCACGTAAAACTATCGCATCTGTTTCGATTTCGCCTCTTTGCTTCATCGCACCTACACGGTCTGTTGTTTTGGGCCCGCGCGTTCGTGCAGGCAACTGTTTACCCTTACTCATCTTCATACACAAGCAACAGAAGCGTGTTTTAGTGTCTTCGAATAACCTGTTGCACACCCGAATCTCTCACCACAAAGATGCCGCTGCCAGCCCGAAAACCTCTTGGAAGAATATCTGTGAACACCACGGGTAAAATTGCCAAAAGTAAATTCAACCGCAAGTCCTCCACGTTTCACCAACCGCTGCTGCTGCTGCTGCTGCTGCTGCTGCTGCATCATTTGCCTAAAGACAACACCAACTTAAAGCTAGCTGACTTTGAGATCGGCAAGATTTTGGGCAAGGGTAAATTGGGAAAGGTCTACTGCGTCAAGCACATCCTGTCTGGGTTTATCTGTGCAATCAAGGTCATGTCCAAAAAGGATCTTGTTGGCCATAAGCTCGAAAATAACCTTCGCCGCGAGATCGAGATCCAGCGAAATTTAATTCACCCATACATCAGCCGTCTTTATAATTTCTTCCACGACGAAGATAATGTTTACTTGCTTCTAGAGTACGCTGTGCATGGGGAGCTCTACCAGCTACTAAAAATGTACCGTCGCTTTGACGATGTCACTGCTTCCAACTATATATTTCAGGTATCTGTTGCCCTACAGTATCTTCACTCCCGAGGGATTATCCATCGTGACATCAAGCCGGAAAATATCTTACTTTCGGCTAAGAAAACCGTAAAACTCAGTGACTTTGGGTGGTCAGTCAATTGCGAGCTCTCAAATCTGCGTCGCCGCCTCACACTTTGCGGCACTTTGGACTATCTACCTCCTGAGATGGTCGAGTCAAAGGAACATGACTTTTCTGTGGATTTGTGGCTGCTTGGAATTTTGTGTTACGAATTCTTGGTTGGGCGCCCGCCCTTTGAAGAAGTTGATAAAACCGCCACGTATAAGCGAATTGCAAAGGTGGATCTTTGCATCCCCAGTTTTATAAGCCCTGACGCTGCAGATTTCATCAAACAACTCTTACAAAAGGACCCAAAGAAAAGGTTGGCGTTACTGGACGTGGACCGCCACCCATGGATGGTCAGGAATCGCCCTTTTTGGCCTACCCCCACCCCATTCACTTAGCATAAACTTGGTCGATGTGAAATTGCCACATACACGTTATTTTTTTTTTTTTTTAGTTCAAAAATTTTATTATACAATAATATACATCGGATTCGGGACTATACCCTTTCACGTTACGGTCATGCCTTGTTTTGCTGCTGCTGTTGCTGCTGGCTTAGGCGCTGTTTCGCAAGCAATTGCTGTTGTTGTAATTTCAAGATTTGTTGCTGGAAAAGCTGTTGTTGTTGGTGGTTGTATTGAGCTGTCATTAGAATAGCTTTCAGTGGTGCACGAACCTGGTATATTTCACCCGGAACTGCAGCATAGCTTTGCGTATCCAGATTAGAAGATTTGTTGTCCACATTAACCAACGCACATCGGCCTTGTAATCCACCAATGGACCCAGAAATGGCTTGGTTCGCAAGAGTCAAGTCTGGAGACTGTGATTGTGAATCAGAAGCTGCACTGCCATTTGTAATAAGTGCATTCGCATAGGCTTCTCTCATGTATAAAAATTTATGCCTGTGCCTGACAGGAAGCATAATCTTTCTTTCTAATGGAGCAGGGCAATTCTTCGATAGACCCTCAAGCACGAGTTGTGTTTCTGTATCGGAATCGAGCACAACATGAAGGTTACCCAAGCCATCGCCATTTTCCGAGTTCCCAACGGACATCCCTGTTAGTTGAGCATTTTCTCTACGTTGAGCAGCCAAAGCATTGCTAGCAGCGAGTTTGGCCTGGTTTCTCTTCTGGTACTGCTGAAGAAGTACGTCATACGGCGCACTTCTTCCTGGCACGGCTCTTTTTGCACCCATGGAGTGGGTCTTACATGTCAAGGATCTAGCACAAAAGCCACCCAGCGGTAAAGGTACACCACACTGCTTTTCAACATCAACTGGGCCCTTGGCCTTTGTAGCAGCCTTGACCTTTGCCTGTTTCTTTTTCTTTGCGTTAGCAACTGTACTTGCCCGATTGTTTGCAGCTTCGGCGGCTGCGGCTGCGGCTGCTGCAGCATTTGCTGCTTCTTTTTCCTTTTGCATCTGGGACTTCTTGTATTTTTTCTTTGGTCTTCCTTGTGGGTTTTGGCTAGATGACGGGGTAATGGGTGTAGGAGAAGCTCCTCTGGATGAATCTACCGATGAGTATTCGACTTCAAGAAGAGCATTTCCGTTGCGTCCACGTTTGCGCTTGGAAGCCGCGGATCCTGATGAAGCCTCTGCATCTTGCTTTTTATTCTTCATTTCTAGGCACTTCGGATAATGAACTGCCAATATGTCTTCACCGATGGGTCTATTGCAAGATTTGCAGATTTGAAACTTGACCACTTGAGACAAAGCAGAAGAACGCGAAAGGATGTTGACTAGAACACCAGGCGCTGTGGGGGTGTTTCCAACAAATGAGGGGTCAAAAGTTCGGTCTAACTTCTTGTCTAAGTATACTCCAAAGTCCTTCCAGGTAATGGATTTTTTCCCCAGGCTAACAGAGTCGCGGTGAGAAGCTCCAAGAGCACGGGCCTGATCGAGCGTTACTATTCTTGACTGGCTGCCTTTGGTTGACCTCTTGGACATGCTCTAATAGGTGAAAATCTCCTGAGACCCAAAACTTTGTATCCCAATGATTCTCTCGGTTTTTGCTGGCGATTTCAAGGTACAGATGTGTGATCCCCCCAAGAACAAAAGAGCGGGCAATTTTAAATCAATCAATCTCTGGCTCACTATTCGAATCTAAAGAATAACTCAAAAAAGTAAGTGACTGATTGGCTTTTTGGAAGGTCGCAGCTTCTTGCTAACAGTTCGCGATTACACTCAGTAGTGTTATTCGCACGATTGAAGATTGTGGTTGTTCGAGGTATCATGCCGTCCTTCTTTCGCATACAGTTAAAAACACCTGGTGTAAGGATGTGTGATAGAGGAGGATTCAACTCTATCGTTCGCAGTGCGTAAACATATATTCGGAGACGACATAGACTATTTACTACAAACATAGGTGAAAAATACATCTCAATCCTATTCTACTGTGGTATTAGCATAGTGGAATTATCTGTTTGTGAAACATTTCCGCCCCGGTGTTTTAGCGTCACTGGGTCTATTGAACTGGATGTGAAGGTCTTATTCAAATTCAGATGAAGCTTTTTAAAGTGGCGGAAATAACTCAAAAGTGGGTTCGTCTTGTTCTTCCAACAAGCAACCTCAATTACTTGAAAACATGCTGGGCACTGGAGTGCCTTCACTGTTCGCGTTTTTGATGGGTCTGTCGATCGTACCATGCGGTACCGGCCGTAGTACAAGCCCTCGGGAACGACAAAGTTGCTGGCAAAAATTCCATGTTCTAGTGTCATGTGTGAAAGATAACTTGAGTTTTTGAACGGTAGAAATTTCACTGCGGGGCAGAATGCGCACATGCCACATTTACTTTCGTTCACGGCTTTTCCTTTCGCATCTAGCTCGTAGCGATAGTACTGAGGCTCATATGGGTTATGGATACTAAACCGTCCCGACTTGACATATGCTATCAGTTGGACTGAATTAAGTATCGAACTAATATCCCTTATGTGAATTTTTCTCTGCAACACCCCCGATATGAGTGAGATGGTGTTTGGTGGACCACTGCCCGCAGGGATCGCACCGACCAACTCCTCGTGCTCAGGAAGTGCATAGAATTCAACAAGTGGTTTTTTCATAAGACTTGCTCGGTAAGAACTATCGTGTGTTTGGTACGCCACGTTTGTGATGGCATTATTGAGAACAATTCGGTTTATCGTGCCTGTATACCCATGGTAATCAAGTACAATGTTCAAGCATTGCACGTAAGATGGGACCACGGTCACAGTTCCGAAAGGTTGAAAGCGTTTGGCGATTGGCTTTGGCCTTCGGCGATCTTTTCTATCCGAAGTATCCTCAAAATTTGGGTCTGGATTTTGGTCTTTTTCGACTGTTTCTGTATGGTCTATTTCTGCCAGGGAGCTAGAAACGCTGATTTTTGTTGCCCCTGTCAATGAAGACAAGCGAGGGTCGCTTGCTTTTTTATATTCAAAGGTATGCCATTCCCATGGCAACTCCGGATTACCCACTTTCGCCCCCTCGGTACTATCTGCTTCCACCCAAATCTCCTGGTTTTCTTGACCTTGTGCTTTATCGGCCGGATTGCTTTGATTCTGTGACGTAAATGCCTGCGGTAGCCCTTGGAATTTTTGGTGTAATACAGGGATATTTGGATCGTTGACAACAACGGGTGGGAGTTCGGATTTGACTTTGGTGAAATTGAGCTGTTCGGGATTTGCGGCGAATGTTTCATCAATATTGGTGGGTGGTTTTAGAGATTTGGTATTTTCAAAAACATCGAAACTCCACCCCAAATTCTCGTCTACCTCCCTGCCAACAACAGGTTCGCTATAATATTCAGGTATGTTGTCGAAATGCACCGCAGCCTGAGGTTTTGTATCTTGTGGGATTTTGCTTTTGGGTGCAATTTCCAGTTCAACTTGAACCACTGTAGGCTCTTGGCCGCACGCAAAAGCTTCCAAGCTCTGGTTAAAAATGGAACTGGGGTTTTCATTGTACGCTAGATCGGAAAAGGTTGTGAATTCTGAGGCTTCTGATGTTTGTACGCTGGAGTCAATTGCGCTGAAAAGCATCATGCTTTCATCACTCAAGCTCCATATGCTATCGGCCGATAATGCTTGTTCTTTATCCACAGGAGGGCCACATAATTCTTCGAACAATCCATCCGAGTGTAAGCAATTTGCACCTTCTTCGTTGTGTCGTCCGAAGATTTTTGTATAATGCAGGTCCATTCTAGGGGCTGTTTGTTACTCATATAGCCTAACGGTTTAAGTGAAAAAAAAAAATCAAATTAACGCGCGCCAATTGATCGTTTATAATTATATTATTTGCCGGAGCTTTGGCCTTCAACAGAAAGTGTCCGAGGTGATGCGAATTTGGGGTAAGTAATTGATTGGGTCTAAGGATTTAGATTAGGTCGAAGGGCTGAAATCAATAGAGATAGAGAAAGGATAGAATCAAGAGAATCGTTATTCATTGAAAGAGCTGTAGTATTAAGTAAAACACTTAACATAAAAAAATATCCAATCTGGATTCATATAATCAACTGGCGGAATCATTGTTTCTGTGTCCTTGAACATACTAAAAAAGTGGGTTTGCATACTCTGTACATACCCTGGTTCGCATACTCCAAATGACAAAATGCGTGCTTCTCACGGGCTATTTCCCCACTGCGTGGGTGCAAAAATCCTGCATCAGTCTCATCACTTTTTCTGCCACTTTTCTTCCTCAACGATGGACCAGACAACAGTGATTTTTGCAGTATGCTGCGCAATATACTACTTCTCTGGCGGCCGTATAACGCTCGTGGTTGCGGCTGTGACGTGGTTTCATTTTGCCAAAAAGAGTAAGTTGGCCACTCTGCCAGAAAAACCTTCGCCTATTCTGGAGGTGGACTTCACCCATGCTTACATGCCTAGTGAGAAAACCGTGTTCCCAAAGAGTGTGCCTCTTTCGGCCAAACCCAAGAAAGTCTCCAGGAGAACAAAGTCCCCCAAGATCTTCAAGGGAACAAAGACGCTCAAATCCGCGCAGGAGCCGGCGTTGACTGCCAACCCATTCAAGCTCCTCGAGTCGCCTATTTACATCTTCTACACCACCTTGACAGGCTCGTCGCATCGTGTTGCGAAGACTTTACATGAAAAACTTTCCAACATCCAAGATTTAGTGACCCCGCCAAAGCTCCTCTCTCTTGACGATGATGTGGACGACTTGGAGGAGTTTTTTTTAAAGACTCCAAAGTCAACCAAACCAAACATTTATTTGTTGGTGTTACCCTCCTACGAAACAGACTCTCCCATCGATTACTTCTTGGAGCACTTGCAAGAAACATCCCAGGATTTCCGTGTCGACAAGTATCCTTTACGGCCTTTGGCTGGGTTTGCCGTGTTGGGGTTGGGCGATTCAGAGTCTTGGGGAGGGGCTAAGTTCTGTTACCAAGCGCAACTTGCTGATCGATGGATGGGTAAGCTAGGTGCTCGCCGTTTGTTTCCTTTGGGACAAGTGTGTATGAAGCACGAAGGAGAACCAAAAGCACATGACTGGATCAATAGGTTTGCGGAGCTCTTGGCTGACGATGAGCCCTTCCATGTGGATGAATACGATGCTGTTGATGACAGCGATGCAGAAGCAGAAACTGAAATCGACCCTGCTACTGACGTGGTCGACGTGGAGGATATGGGCGCAATAATCAAGGCATCCAACGGGGGTCTCACAATGGAACCCAAACAAATGGTGGCCCAGGATTCGCCAACATTCAAATCACTCACCAAGCAAGGTTACACGGTGGTTGGGTCTCATTCAGGAGTGAAAATTTGCCGCTGGACAAAAAGTGCCATGCGTGGAAGAGGCTCCTGCTACAAGTTTGCCTTCTATGGTATCCGCTCTCATTTGTGTATGGAGACCACGCCATCCTTGGCATGCTCCAACAAGTGCGTGTTTTGTTGGCGTCACGGAACCAACCCAGTCGCCAAACTGAACTGGCGTTGGGAGGTGGATCCACCTGAAAAGGTGTTACATGGCGCTTTGGAAGGCCATTATAAGAAAATCAAGCAAATGAGGGGTGTTCCCGGAATCCAGATGGAACGTTTTGAAGAGGCATTCCGTGTTCGTCATTGCGCTTTATCACTTGTGGGAGAACCCATTTTCTATCCTCACATCAATGAGTTTGTTGGCATGCTCCACGAGAGAGAGATCTCATCTTTCTTGGTATGTAATGCCCAGCATCCGGCTAATTTGGAAGCATTGGCTAAAGTCACCCAACTTTACGTCAGTATCGATGCGCCTACCAAGCAAGACCTAAAGAAGGTTGACAGACCTCTCAATTCCGACTTCTGGGAAAGGCTTATTGCGTGCTTGGATATCTTGCGCACCACTCAGGCTCATCAACGAACAGTGTTCCGGTTAACTTTAGTCAAAGGTTTTAATATGGGAGACATAAAGAGCTACGCGGATATGGTCGAGCGGGCGCAGCCATCTCAAATTGAAGTCAAGGGTGCTACATTCTGTGGCTCGTCTGCTGGAAACGGAAACCCTTTGACTATGCAGAACATTCCTTTTTATGATGAATGTAAAGAGTTTGTGGAGAGCTTGGTCAAAGAATTGAACTCACGTGGACAGACTTACGAACTTGCTGCTGAACACGCACACTCTTGTTGTATCTTGATTGCTCACACGAAATTCCACATCAATGGAACGTGGCACACGCATATCGATTACCCCAAGTTCTTCGAGTTGCTCCGAAGCGGCCAGGACTTCAATGCTTTGGACTACGTCAAAGAGACTCCACCCTGGGCATTATGGGGTTCTGATGAAGCCGGGTTCAACCCAGACGATACGCGTTACGACAGAAAGGCCGAAAAGTTGAAAAAGAAGGAAGCACGCGATGCACAAGCTGCTAATGCACAAGCTGCTAAATCGCAAGCTGCCCAAGGAGAAAACACAGTAAAGGAAGACTCGCATGCTGCACAAGTGAAGGTGTCTCAGGCATAAATTTCACCAAATAGTGTAAAAATATTTTTAATTTGGACTGACTACGATGGAAGCCACGCTTGGTGGTTCCTACTTTTGATTTCTTTCCTCGGTTATTGCGATTTTATAAGCATATTAGTTGATTGCAATTTTTCACAAAACATTTTCAACCTAATATTCCAGGAAGATATTCAGTCACTAGTAAAATTCACCCAACACACTTTTTTAGTAGTTCGTATATTCCGGTCTTCCAAGACCCACATTCCCGCTTCCTTGATCAGTCGCGCGTTTCTATTACGCTCACTGCTCGTGCGGCTTGCTTACACCCCAACCGAATATGCGACGTTCCATTAACTTTCATTCTCCCCATCTGGTCTGATCCACTCTGCAAACATGCCAAAAATTGCGTTTATTCATCCAGACTTGGGAATTGGCGGAGCCGAACGTTTGGTGGTGGACGCGGCCGTAGGACTTCAAAACCTTGGCCACACAGTGAAGGTCTACACCTCACATTGTGACCTATCACATTGTTTTGAGGAGGTGAGTGATGGTACGCTTGACGTTTCTGTGTATGGAGACTTCCTTCCGTCAACACTTTTGGGGAAGTTTCACATTTTATTTGCAATACTCAGACAGCTATACTTGGTGCTTCGACTCGTTGTTACCGGGGAAATTTCCCAGTATGACTACTTCGTGGTCGACCAATTATCCATCTGTGTTCCTATAGTTAGCATCTTCTCAAACCATTCATCGAGAGTCCTTTTCTACTGCCATTTTCCTGATCAGCTCTTGTCAAAAAAAGGCGGAGCTCTCAAGAAATTGTACCGGTTGCCTTTCAACGCACTTGAGGAATGGTCTACGGGAGTCAGTGACACCATTGTGGTGAACTCCACATTCACGAAATCGATTTTTCACCAAACCTTTACAAACCTCTCTGATGTGGACCCTGGTGTTATATACCCTTGTGTCGATGTTAAGGACGCAGATTCAAAAAACCACGAAGGTGATGCCGAGCTTTTGAACTTCATGAATGGTAAAAAGTACTTTCTTTCAGTGAACAGGTTTGAGAGACTTAAGAACGTTGGTTTGGCAATCAGATCTTTTGCCAAATTACTCGAGGATTTACCCGCAGGAACTCAGGCACCAAAATTGGTTCTTGCTGGTGGTTTTGACGCCAGAGTGAAGGAGAATGTTGAGTATCTCTCAGAATTGCAGGGCTTGTGTGATTGTCTCAAGTTGGTGCACTATACATTCAGGGGAAAGCTCGTACTCATGCCCCAGTCTACACAGGTGATCTTTTTACCTTCCGTTAAACTGTCCATCAAAAACGCAGCCTTGAAACACGCCGAATTGTTGCTATACACCCCTACATTTGAACATTTTGGCATCGTCCCAGTGGAGAGCATGTTGAACAAGACTCCTGTCCTCGCAATCAATAGGGGAGGTCCCTTAGAGTCAATTGTCAATTACACGGGCAAAAATCTAGATGTTGCCACAGGCTTCAATAAGCCAAACGATGTTGATGAATGGGCATCCACCCTTATTGAATACTTCACAAAATTCGACGAGCATACAAAGTCGACTTTAGGTGAAAATGGCGTTAAAAGAGCAAACTCCATATTCAGTAGAGAAGAAATGAGCCGTGCATTCCAGCAACAGCTTGATTCTTCCAAAAAAACCATCTCCAACAAAGGATTTTTATATAATGCGTTGGAACTTTGGAAACTCTGGCTGTTTGGACTCTTAGTGGGTATAGTTGGAGCTTTAATAGCTGCAGTATAACCATACTAAGTTTTGAACACATCCCGCAACAGCTTCCAAAAACCTAACCCCTGCATTTTTGGACTCGAGACATTTGAAGAACCTCTTTGTGAGCCCAGGCCACTTGATTCGAAGAGTCCTAGAAATGAACCGCCAGAGTTAGTAGTGCTTCTCGGGCCCAGATCAATGCTGAAGAAATAATCACCGACGAGATCTTTATAGTTTTCGAAAACCTTGCTGAACTGTGTTTCTATCTCATTTTGCTGTGTAAGTTTCCACTTATGAAGCCGTGTCGAGGGACTTTGCAAGTTGTAGTTCCTCACTCCGCGATTCAAATCTTCGATTTTTGCTTTCATATATTTTGAATCCCTTTTCAATAGTTGGTCCCTTACTGAGTCGAAAAGCTTTTTATAATCTGCTGTTTCAAGATAATCATTTATACCCTTTTCCAGATGTCCAACCTTCTTTGACACGGAGTCTAACATATCTCGAAATAATTTCTTTCTTAAATCCACGCGAAAGGCCGTGATTTCTCTGTCGATACCTTGCTGGTTCTCTATCCACACAGGAAGACACTCCTGATTTTTTAGAATTTGGTTCATGAAGTAATTAGAATCAGTGGAATTGGCTAACCTTTCACGATCCAAAGGTTTACCGCGTACCTTATCCATATTGGGAGAATCAAATTTTCCAGTCTTTCGATCTATCACCGCATTTATACGAGCACTCGCCATGTTTCCGATTATACCCATTGCCGTATGTGACGAAGTGTGATCAACAAACATTGCCGGCCCGAGAAGTCTTTCTTTATATAGTTCCTTGAACTCCTCGTTTTCCTTGTCCTGGGGAGACATTGTTTTTGATATTTTATAGTCTAAAGACCCTTCCTTTGCATCTGTGACTCTAGCACCAAATGCTTTTGGTGGCGTAAAGATAGTCTTGCTCCTTTTCACTTTCTTTGCCTTGGGGGCCGAATCCAAGAGCATTCTCAATGCGGTATCCTGAACTCTTTCATTACCAGTCCAGTGATTGGTGATGACTCGGTCATTTTTAGATTTGAGCAAGTGTTCACTTTTGAGGTACCCGATTTCTTTTTGATACTTCTGTTCAAAGTCCCTAGACTTGACATTGTTTTGTACTTGAGTGTCTTCAAAGGACTTTCCCTCGTTATCATCATGGTGGTACTTCGAATAGAGATGCTGCAAAGTAGGGTCCTGGTCAATCAAAGATTTGGTGGAAAGATCGACTTTTTCACCAAGAATCTGTTCGAAACGGTCCGCAAGTGCACTGTTTTTCTGTTGCCTTAGACATGATTTCAGAAACGAACGCATATGCGTTGAATGAAGAGTGTATTTTGCCATTAAGTTTGCCTTCGTCTGATTGACTAATAAATGTTGCGAGCGCGCAGAGATGCAGTGCATGTGACTAGCTTAATTGCATGAGTGCTGTACTACTCGCCTATTTTGATAAATTGTATCTCAGGATATAATGGTGATTGAAAAAAATATATAGAAATACATTCTGGTAAGATTTAAATCTAATGCATTTATTTCCATTGGCCAATGGTATAAAGTAGGGTGTATACGAAGAGGGTACCGTGGATAACCTGTTTGATCAAGCCTGCTTGAAGGGGCGTCGTGGCTGTTAGGGACCTCATATCATTCGACTAACTCTTCACGTGACTCGTCTATGGTCTCGTCCCGCATTAGTCATCCCTCTATTAGCAATCGTCTCTTATAGACACACCATATGGAAACTATATAAACAGGCAGCGATATCCTCTGGAGATTGCTACCTTTACTTATCATCACTGAAATACACAAGACATATTAACCAGCCG
>JAJMHT010000013.1:183209-208923 GCA_030583145.1 Metschnikowia vanudenii | reverse complement strand
TTGAAGTTTGTGAAAGACTTAGTCACGTGATAATTATAAGAAATTTCAGTGAGACGAAAAAAAGAAAGCCGCTCCAAACGCGTCAAGACGTGCTGATGAAATTTGCAACCAATGCTATATAGTGGATTCGACACAGGTTTGTTACATTGACCTATTGTATAATCAAAAATTGTGAATAAAAGAGTAAATAGGTTTACAAATTTGAGACGTGTCTCACATTAATGGTTCACACTAACAATAAAAAGGGTGGATAATTTCATCAATTATCTGCTTGATTTGTTTCTTCTGTCGCAACGCTTCAAGTTCATTACCATCCCTCCTTGACAAAGCTGAAAAGAACTCGAATATTATGCCTAGGAAAGGAATAGTTAGCCATCGGAACCTCAACAAGGACGTTATTTTGCAGAAAAGAAAAGCCTCGTCAAGCGCTCGTGAGACACTCTAAACTGGAGAAAACACAAGCTTCAGACGACTTTCAAGCTCCACTCACGACCCTTTATCATCACCTTGACGACCGAAGAACAGTATACCACATGGGAATTGATATTCGGTTGCTGACACCAGCTGACGATGAGGCATTCGCAGAATGAATCCTATCACAGGACGATCGTGATTGCCCACCTAAGGTTAAGGAAGTCATGAAAATGACACACGGAATACTTAAGAGTCGGGTCGGGCCTCATGCCAAAAATCCTGGAAAAATTGGGCCTCTAAAAACGTAAAACGACACCCCGAGTTAAAAAGTTGCTATACTAGGAGTATCGATGAACAAGGACACAATAATAAGGATCCAGATGTGCTTGGCGATTGATTTGATCTTCTCAAAGAGGTAAAGCTAAAATAAAGAATAAATTACTCAGACATCTACAACTTTGACGAGACTGGCTTCTCTATGGGATCGGTTGCGAGTCAAAAAGTCGTTGGGGTATTCCATGGTAATGGTAAAGAAGTACGCAGGCAACCTAGAAATCGGGAATGGGTGACAGTGGTTGTATGTATCAGTGCTGAGGAGAAGACGCATCACCGTGCATAATCACGTCCGGTAAGAGACATATCTAATCTTGGTTTATTGATCTTCCCCCTGGCTCGTACATCGCTACAAGCCCAAAAGGTTGTAGCAATAACGAAATTGGGTTAGAGTAGCTCATCGATCATTTCATCAAATTCAGAGACCCCTGGGGCAAATATCGGCTTTTGATACTTGATGGTCATGGTAGTCATCTAACTACAGAGTTTAAGGAAGTTTGTGAAAAAAATAACATGATCCCGCTTTGCATGCCCCCTCACTCATCTCACATTTTGGAACCTCTTGCTAAATCTTGAATTTCACCATTAAAAACGCTTACTCGGACCTCATACTGCAAAAATCAGATTTCGGTGATAAAACAGTTCATAAAGAAGAATTTATCAAGGCTTATATCTTGGCAATTCGCAAAGCGCTCACCGAACGCACTTATAATTATCACGTGACTAGGTCTTTCATAAACTTCAACACTTTATAATGTAAACCACAATGTAGCTTGATATTGACCAGGGGTCCTACTTGAATTTTAAGCGTATGAAAAAGAACCTCAGTAATTTAGAACTTAGTTTACCGATCCAGGGGCGAGGAAATTACGCTTAAAAAAACTTGACATTCTCCTGTTTAACGCGGTTTTCGACCTCGTGCTTAATATATATGTCACATACTAAAAATTGAAGTTTTTTTTTAAAAAAAAGCATCCACGGTGTACCTGATTATTGGGAGTATATACCCATTGAATTTTATAGATTTTAATAATGAACACACAGATTAATCGTTGCTTGAAATCGAAGCATTTATTTTCTCTTTTTTCTTTTTCGCATTCTCGACCATCCGGGATTCTCGACCTGTCGGGAAGTACGTTAAGACTAGGCAACAAACCATAACCCACAAGCCACAAGCCACAATTGTACAATTTTCAAACTAGATACTGCCACAGTTCCAAATACCACCTCCAAACAACACCCCAAAATTCCATAACCTTCCAATTTGGAACCCTGGTCATGACATCATTATGGGCAAGTGGCATTCCGTTCCTTGGTTGCGGCCTCCTAGTTTACTATTGCTTGCTTCACCCAAAACCCCTGGCCACGCGCACCGTTCTCCACACTTTAAAGCGCCGGGTGACCGTGGCGCCTGCACACACACCACAGCAAGGCCTGGATCGACGTCAAAGCGCATGGCCAGTGCATGAAATCGAATTCAGCAAGCTTCTTGGAGCGAACGCGTGGGGGCAGGAGGTCCCGGCTTCGGCATGGCTAGGGCACGTCTCAATATTTGCACCCAACAATTGCTGTGCCAAAAAAAATAGCACGAGAATATATATAAGGCTAGAGAGATCCTCAGAGCCAAAACTTTTTTTCCCTTCTTAATTTCATTATCTATATTCTTGATATCTATCATTTGCGGTTAAGACATACACCTAGTATCGAATAGCCACTCTACAAACAGAAAAACCAAACATTTGAAAGCCAATTGCAACCAATTGCTAAAACTATCACCAGTTTTCGTCAAAGCTCAACCACTATAAAATCAACATGGGTCTCGCTGATAAAATCCACGCAAAACTTTCCGGTGACAAACATCTCAATGATGCGGACAAGGCCGGCGGTAGGGCTATTGGCAAGGAAAACGTGTCTGGGGAAATCTCCGACAACTACAACAAGGGCAACTTTACGAAAGAAAATGCTGCCAAGTATGGTGACGAGTACGACAAGAAGGCTGGCAAGTTGTTGGGCAGAGAAAACTTGTCAGGCACCGAGTCTGGTGTAGGCACGAAGTTATTTGGTGGAGACAAGTCGGAGAAGACAGAGAAGACAGAGAAGACAGGAAAGACAGAAAAAACTTCTGGTCACTCGGGTAAGGAAGCTTCTGCTAATGCTTTTGGGAGAGATGCTTCCGAAGAAGTCTCTAAGGATACCTACGGAAATGCGTCCTCTTCAGGTAAGGACACCTACGGAAATGCGTCCTCTTCAGGTAAGGACACCTACGGAAATGCGTCCTCTTCAGGTAAGGAGACCCACGGAAATGTCTCCTCCACTGGTAAAGACGCTTACGGTAACATCTCCTCCTCCGGTAAAGACGCTTATGGATCCGGAAAGGAAGCTTACGGTAACATCTCTTCGTCTGGAAAGGACACGTACGGATCCGGTAAGGAAGCTTACGGTAACATTTCCTCCTCCGGCAAAGATGCGTACGGATCTGGAAAGGACGCCTATGAAAACATCTCTTCGTCTGGAAAAGATGCTCATGGATCTGGAAAGGAAGCTTACGGTAACATCTCATCGTCCGGAAAGGACGCGTACGGATCTGGAAAGAACGCCTATGAAAATATCTCTTCATCTGGAAAGGACGCCTACGAAAACATTTCTTCTTCAGGAAAAGATGCATATGGAAAGGCTTCCTCTTCTGGAAAAGACGCCTACGATACAGTCTCTGGAAAAGATGTTTACGGCGAATCCACCGGCTTTGGCACACAGGACCTCAAAGAAAGCTCAAACAAGGGCCACCACTCGTCATCTGGCCAAACTGGGTACGGCCAAACCTCTGGATCCGGTCACAACTCCAGTGCGTATGGTACTGCCGCAGCTGGTACTGCTGGCTTGACTGGTGTGGCAGCAGGCACCGCATACGAGAAGAAACACGGTGATTCCCATCATGGATCATCTGGAAAAGATACTTCCTCTGCCAATGCTTCGGGATCTCGCAAGGAAAATGATGTCCCTGCTTACAACTCTGACCATGGCTCGCCTGAATACGGTTCCTCTGGGCACGGCAAAGGAGGCGCACCAGGTTACTCCAAAGACAGTGCGCCAGGTTACTCCAAGGGCAATGACCAAGCCTACAGCAAAGACACTGATGCCTCAGGTTACAGTAAAGACGCCAAGATCCCTGTTCACAGCAAGGAATCTGGATTTTCCAGTCACTCAAAGGATACCAGTGCCAAAGGTTACGAAAAAGACACCGGTTTGGATGGATACTCGAAGGATACTGGTTACAACAAAGAATCTACCTACAATAAGGACACCGGATACGGAAAAGAGGAACCTAGTTACGGCAAAGATACTGTTTCTTCAGGTTACAATAAGGACACCAATTCCACAGGATACCCCAAGGACACGTCCTCCCACGGGTACTCAAAGGATACGTCGGCCCACAAAAAGGAGTCTGGAAGACACTCCAATGACTCACATGGCTCAGGCTCATACGGAACTGACTCTCATGGTTCCCACTCTGAGCACTCTAGTTCGACACCTCGCTCTGGTATTCTAGGTGGATTCACTACTGGTGACCATTCTTTGGATGACCAGATCTCTAAGTTGGACTCCAAGGGCCAGACCAGGGCGAAGGAGGCATTTGAAAGAGGGTACTCCGACGGTATTCTGAGCCACTCCAAATAAATTACGAAATAATGCTTTTTTATCGAAGAATGAGAGATTTTGATTAAACAATATTAATTATAAGCACGCATTGTCGTATACTGTAGAATTTTTAATTGAAAGTCACTTATTCTAAGCCACTTGGATATTTAGAAAGAGACACCCCACTTCAATACACAGCTATGTGGATTGAACGGAGACTGATTATCATACGGCCTGCTCAGAAGTGTAACACAAACTCCACAATTTCTCGAGTAACCGTCCTCTAGGATTGTCCTACTCAGGAATTAGGATGAGCAGCTGCATTGCAACATCGCGTACTCATCACCCACATCACCTTGCAAAACCCACTTTTTCTCTACTTCCTTGAGATCGTCACCCCACAAAGATGGATCGTAAGGGTTGAAAGCCATCTTCTCAAGCTTGTGGAGATAAGCCAAATCTTGTCCCTCACTTTCCTCGGTCTTCTGGATGACTTCGTTTAAGATCCAGCTCCGTGGGAGGAACTGGGGATTGGCGCTTTTGCTCAAATCCTTATTGATACCACCCTCAACGGCATACTTGGTGTAAATGTTGATCCACTCCTTGATGGTCTTGACCAATTCTTCATCCACATTGTTGGTGGTATCCTCGGAGACTTTCACAAGGATCGTGCGAGCAAATTTATCGGCGTCGAAATCAGTACTGGTCACGTCGGAGTTCTGCAATGTAATGAAGAATTTGTTGTAATCGCACTGAACCTTCTGAAGCATGTCAATCATTGGAACAAGCAACTCATCATTCTGCAAATCAGGATTTTTCGAAGAAATAAGCTTCTCGGACAATCCTAGCCTCTTGAAAAGTGTCTCAACATACTTCTTGGTGAATGCGTATTGGTAGATCTCGCCACCGATCTCAATCACCTTCATAGCCCGCTTTACGAGCCTCTCTTCATCGTCCTTACCGTACGCGCCACGCATCAATCTATCATCATTGATCAATTTCTCGCCCGCACCGATAAGATGGGCAATATCTTCGCCGAGGCGGGTCAAGTTCCACCAGATAGCCGTTGGCGTATTTGAATAGCTGTACCTAAGCATGTGATCTTCAGAGTTAGGCGTGAAGTTGCGGTCGAGCTTGTCCATGATGGCAAAAGGCCCGAAGTCCATGGAAAGGCCTAGCACAGACGTGTTATCAGTGTTGAGCACACCATTGAGAAACCCATATGACTGCCACATGGCCGTAGTGGTGGCATTACGAACGATGATTTCATAGTACATCTTATCGAAGTCCGTCAAAGCACCAAATGAGTTGCTCGTACCGGCAAAGAAGTCGTCCCGCGAGCTCAACATCTCCAGAAAAAAGGGGAACTTCGTAGCCCCGTCGTCGAGAGTGAAAAGCTCGTCAATCACATATTGGGAGAGACGACGCACGCCCAGGACATCGTGGCGCCAACGGTGCAAGTCGAAAGAGCCAAGACGAATCCACAGCTCAGCAAACCGTGCCACAATTGCACACTTCTCGGCCCCGTGACGTTGGGCAAATGTTTGTGGGAGGTATGTCAACGCAAGCGCACGTGTAGAAGGAATTCCAATTGCGTTCAAGTGCTCCGAAATAATATATTCGCGGATAGAAGAGCGCAACACCGCTTTACCATCGGCGAAACGCGAGTACGGCGTCATGCCCGAACCTTTCAACTGGACTTCATACGTTCTACGGTTATTATCGAAAGTTGGCAGTGGTTGAGGCGCTGACTTTGATTTAGGGACAGCATCTGGCGTGGGCTTGACCACCTCAAACAAATTATGCACCCTTCCGTCGCCCAATTGGCCGGCGAACTGGCCAAATTGCCACCCGGCATATGCCTGGGCATACGGAAACGGCAATCCGAGATCTTCAAAATTTTTCTGGTAAGTTTCGCCACTGACAATTTGCTGAAACTCAGGCGACTTATCTTCGGCAGCGTCGAGCCCCAAGTCTGTCAATGCATGTGGCGAACACAGCAAGTACACATACTTCTTGCGTGGCTCAGGTACCGACCATGAGAACGATCCGTTCTGGAGAATACGCGGCGTTCTGACGATGTCCTTGGCATTTTCCCGGGCCACCTCCTTGGTCCGGATCAGGTCGTCAGGTTCCTGGGCATCAACGAAAGAGCACAGTTTGACCAATTTTTGTAGCGTAGACATGGTTCGGGCGGGTATGAGAAGCGAAGCGGTCTTTCTAATCATAGAAAAGAAGAACAAAAAGAAGAAGAAGAAAAAAAAGGATTGGATGTGGTCCTGGGAGGAATCTCAGTACCAACGCTTTTTTTTATTGATTATTTTTTGCCTCTGAAGGTTGAGAGAAAAAAAAAATGCAAAATTAGGGAACAATGGAGAAGAACAATGTGCTACTTTCGTGGTGGTTAATCATGAGATCACTTATTAATCAGTGGTTCTGGAGTGCGAGTTACAGTATGTAGGTAAATGGAGCGAGTGCGGAGGTATGTGGATGTGGCAAGGTTTGACAATACATCAAGGTTTTTTCAGCCTTTTTCTTGGTTTTGGAATTTCGACTTTTTATTACTGGGTTGAATGATTTTTGTTTAATTTTCTGGTTTTTTTTTTGCTGCTTCTTTTTGTTTTTGCGGAACACAGACCTGGAAATGACATTTTTGGTGAAGTAGACGGATATGGTCGGATGCCAGAGCAACACTCCATCACGCTATGATGAAGATGCGCGTCCATGAATGTATCAAGTTTTCATACAATGCGCACAGGCCCACGAAAAACAGCAAGAAGACGATGTTTCTTTAAAAGAAATAGGAAGACGCCCTATGTTATATAGCAGAGAACGAGGAAGGAACTCTATCTCCCGAGTTAGCCCTGAATATATTTACTAATTGATGTTGGGGTGATGGTTTTCACTGGCACTAGATTCTGGCCACTGATGTGGCGAAAAAACGCGTCACGTGAGTGCATTGTGATTTAGCAAAGTAGCATGGATCAACTTAAATAGCAGAATACATCATAATATCATTTTTTGTTATTTTTTGAGGGGATGAGTCTAGTGTTAATGTTTAGAAGAACCGGGAAACTTTGCTATTCTTCTTCTTTTTCTTCTTGATAGGTTGAAGTCTCACCTCATGGTAACATGTTGGAGAGAAGTTCTCTGATCACAAAATGTAGCAAATGATGCTATTCCAAATAAGGAAATCGCTTATATACTAGGTGGGAGTAACACTAACGCATATTTTTGAATCAACTGGAATCCATTTTACTGCTCATGGTGCAAATTCAAAACACTCAGTGGAAGCATACCTGAAAGGATTCCTGAGGTGCTGGGAATAACTGAAGGACGAAGGGCTTCGCGGAGGCAGAGTAATTTACTATATTAGTGAGGTGGCATACACCAGTTAGATCCTTGAAAGTTATAGCGACACCCCACGAGTTTTGAAAAGTCAGAAGGAGTCAAAGTGTCTTCCAAAGTCGGATTTTTACCTTTGAAGAATAATTTAGGCCTTTTCGTAGATCCCTTCGGATCGTTTGCACTGGTGGATGCGGAATGCATGGATTGTCGTTGAAATTAATAGCCAATTCGGAGTTACTAGGAATTTAACCTCAAACAGGCTAGAAAAATGTAAATGCCAAGCTTCGCAAGAGTTTTTATTTTTTTCTTAAGAAAACACATTTTTTGATCTCCACATTACTACATTACTGAGCAATTTTCTCGACAAGAGCTTCACTTCTCTATCTTTTCCCCTGGGATAAGTATTGTGCATTTATTCCCCCAGAGATGTGGGTTATTGAGTCCTAAGGTATGAAAAATTACTAGAATCACCTCTATAAAAAAGAAGTCCTTGTGTGTTTTTTTGTAGTTCTACCAAAAGTACTGCCACTAGCCTCACATTCTATCACGAAAAATGCCCCATCTTATTTATTAGTGAACCACCACCAAAGAAGCATAGATGGGGATTTTTCTACCGGTAAAACAGACTCTTCAGAATCTTTACCAACAACACAAAACTGAATGTGAATTCTCAATATTTGAAGTGGATACTTCGGGAATTTAAGTGCCTTCATTAGCCATACACTACTGCCTTATTTAATTCAAGGTTCTCATATACATGGTCGATGGCTTCCTTGACGGGCATATCCTCAAGGCAATATCCAGTCCATAAAATTTGCTGAGCTATACCTTGGTATATCATAGGCTCAATGCCACTGATGACTTTCCAGTTTGCGTTTTTGAACTCATTGTAAAGTTTCGTCACAATTTGTGGATAGTAGCACATTTCAATGACAGACCCTTTTTCTGGAGATTGGATGAAAACTTCAAGAGTAGCACGTGCTACTTTCTCTTCCGAAGTGACCGGTTCGAAGTCGGGGACGCACAAAACCGCTAATTGGGGCTTTTCCAAAACCTCTGCTTCTTTAGGTGAGGTAACTGCCACAATCTCCCCGGTAAACCCATTTTGCTTCATTGTAGTCGCGAGTTCTTTGATCTCATGGACGAATCGGTTGACTACATATACTTTAGAACATCCAAGGAAGGCGTGGAGAGCATAAATGGCCGCACGGCTGGCACCTCCGCCCCCATAAACTAGGCCTGGCTTGCGCGTACACTGGTTTGCATCAATGGCAGACTTATCGTTATACAAAAACGCATCACGGATTCCAAGTGTATCGGTGTTGGTCCCAATATTCAAAGGTCTCCCTGAACCGTCGAACCGCACGTAAATAGTGTTGATGGCACCGACTGCTTTTGCGTTGGAGTCGACAACATCCACATGTTGTGTCATGATGACTTTATGCGGCAAAGTGACTGCAGCACCATTGAAGATGAGGTCCCTCTCACTCCGTGCACTCACTTGTTTGTTTGCAGATATTAACTTCACAAATTCTTCTACATCTGTGGATTGTAGAAGTTCGTACCGGTGTCCCTTAAGGTCGTTTTTGTCGAGAATGAAATTCTGGAAAAGAGGCGACTTGGAGTTGGAGATTTTTGACCCAAAAAGTTTATACGAAAAGTTCTTGGACCGGATAGTCTGGAAATCGGGGGCTTTCAAAGTCATGGTCATATTACAGTTGTTGTAAGGATGTATTATGACCCCAAAAATATAAAGTGATTGAAACTTGGGTTGGTGTGTCCTGTTATCGGAGACTAGTGAACTTCCAGGGGTGTTTCAGGAATTCAAAGAATACGGAAGTTTTTTTTTTTTTTGTTTTTCAACCCTTACTGATCCAAATTCAAGAAATTCGATATGAATTAAATATACTTTTCATGTCTGATTGTGGTACAAGGTATGTGAGCTAATTGTGGGGAAGGAACAATATTTATCCGGTCTGGCCACCGCGGATGAACATTGATGCGATGAGACGGAGTGGGAGTGGATGTTGTACGGTGGGGAATAAGTAATTGTTTAGAAGTGTTGGTTCCTTTGTGGGCTAATTTAAGATTTTCGGTGCCCAAGTGATGGTTTGTCATCACTTAGCCTTTGGGGTATATCCTTTCTGTGTGCCACCTCACAGTATGAAATAGATGAAGTCCAAAAAGGGTACTGGTCATAATTTATACAGCTGCGATTCTTCCAGGTGTCTTTAAAGGGAAATGCGTTTGAAAAGGTGACATTTGAGAAAAGCTTTCAAGGTATATTTGGGAATGTGGGCTTAATACACATGCCTTGAATTCTTTGTTCCGCCTGGTAGTTGCATGAGGGGTGGGTGCAAAATATACTTCTCAATTGAGACCTAAAATGCAAACATGAAAAAGCACCAGCCGACATATAGAGAGAGATTCCTTTCAGATTTAGAGCTCTGCAGATTCGAAAGTATAGGGTTCTAAGTTCAAGACACAAATTCTTAACACTCATGAATATAAAAGAGTCGATATCGCGCAAACTAACAAACGGATAAATTTTAAAAGCTCCGATGCAGCTTGGGTTAAAGGTTTCAAACAACATTTCCATATCTCTTTTTCTAGGAAGTTTTCTTCAGAAAAATAGTCCACCTATAAGATTGTCTCCTATTTTGGTTTGATAAAAACTTTTTAATCATTTTTTTTAAACCTGATATGTTTAGGGCCCCAAGGATCTTCGAATGCTAAAGTCCATCTCCGTCCAGTGCATGCACTTTTCAAAGGCTGGATTCCATTAGCGAGATTGGTTTTCCGGAGACCACACAGTTGGAAAAGGATGATATAAAAATTGAAAAGAAGGAGCTGACAATTGAAAAACAAGCTGGGGTTAAAAAATTTGATTGCTTCGGGAATTTTCAGGGTTATGTTCCCTAAAATTTGAAGCGTATTCATTATTGAAAGTTAATGCATTGTCGTGCGAATATAAGTTCTGTCAATTGCCAATTGAGGGGAATCTGGATGTGAGATTTTCTTGAGGCATATATTAATCAACAGTAAGGAATGTAGCAATGAAAATATAAATTTTGCGAAATGTGCTCGATGCCGGGAGTCAAAATATTATAAGTATATAATTAATATTTTGCGCTGGATAAAATTGTGTTTCGAACATGAATAAAGATGACATAGAACTTTCCGAGCTTGCTTGTGCCTGTAAGTTGAAGACAGTCGAAGAAACAATCTTGCTTCCTGGAAATGCAGAAATTCAGCAAAGCAAAAAGAAAAAAAAAAAAGAAAAAAGAAAAAAAAAATAACGTTCAGATTTCGGAACCTTTTGAGGAGGGGACTGGAATTATAAAAGTATTCCTACGCCACCTGTTTTCCACCTTACAATTAATGCAAAACTCAGTTTACGTGAAACTGCGGGAAATCTACTGCGGCCAGTCTTATATTCCTTTTGGAAATACATGGGAAAAAATAAAAAATTATGCATTTTTTAGGTCAATCCAAATCAAAGAATATTCCAGAAACGGGGGGACTTTATCAACCTAAAAGGTAATGCTTCACAGCCGCGTTCATTTAATAGGCCTCAAGAGCCTTTTTAGGGTTACCAAAAGGTGGTGGTACAATGGAACAATTTATGGTAACACCAAATGATCCAGCATTTGTAGTTTATGTGATAAGAGCTTACTGACTTGTATCATTGTCGATTAGGTGGTAGATCCGCCACAACTGAAACACTTTTTGATGCCCATATAATGCACGTTAGTTCCATACAATCTTCTGGTGTATGGAAACTACCTACACCCTTCCAATGAAATATAAAATCACTGCGTTATTGCTTGAAGCAGCAATTTTTTCGAAATTGGCCATGTCAATGTTAATGATGCCACATTTAGATATAAATACTAAAGGAAATCATGACTTGTGGTTCCTTCTGAAAGAAAAACTTGGCAGTTTTAGCGGGGAACGTCCACTTAGACACCTCCATGATTTAACTGAGAAGAGCAAGTTTTCTCAACGTGATTACCCCAATATCACATCAGGAGAAACAGTTAGCGATTTAACCCACTTTGTGAGATATTTAAGGTCTTTTATGACACCGTCAGGATTTGATAGTTTTTCCTTTGACACAGAATCCGAATTTCTCCATGGCCTCTTTTTAGAGATCGGAACTTGGGTCAATCAATCCACTTTAACGTGGAGACTCAACCTTCAGTTTACTTTTGCTAAAAGAATACTTTATGCAATGGCAGATGCAGTCGAAAAGTTTCGGATCTACGACTATGGAAACACCTGTAACGTGTTGATGCGGGAGTTGATCGAGCTCAATATCTGGATCTTTTCACTCTACGATGACTTTGGAGTTCCCAATACTGGAAAGAAAGGGTACCTCTCGGATATTTTCCGAGCTAAGAGCGCATTAAAATGTTGGGAAGTCATATTTGGTGACATGGAAAATGTACCCGAAAGAACATTGCAGGTGTTTGAAAGTGGTGTCAGGATAGCGAAAAACAACTTATTTCTAATGGAACGATATGAGCATGCTTAAGTATTAAAATCGGCAGATTACCTTTGAAAATGCAATAATGGTTGATGTAGCTCTTGTCTCATCAGAAGAACTGTTAATAATCAGTAGAAATCACCATTTGCTACACTTGAACCCTGGAGAGTGTGGTACCAACGAAGATACCTTTACTTGCCTTAAGTATATCTATTTACCATTCCAAATAATAGTAACTATTAATCTTTGAGAGTAAGATAAGCATAAAAAAGAATGATATCAACTAATTAGCTGAATAGACGTGTAGTAAATTTCAGTTTTGCCTAGATCCCTAGATGTGCTTATGGGTCACTGTTGCGAGACTCAAATTGGCTTCGCCACATCAAAGCCAAGTTCTTTAGAAAGAATGGGGTTTCTGCATTCGAAAGGGAAATTTCGAATCCAGAGTCTTTCTATTGGGTATTTTAAGGTGGGGTATCTTAAAGTTGTTGGAACTTAAATTTCGCTCGTCCACATTTATAACTTGAAGCTCCTTGAGTCGGCTTCTCAAAGTAAATCTTGCGATAGTTCGTAAATTAAGGGTCTCTCAAGTGTTAGAGATTGAAAATCATATTCAATTGTGGGTGAATTGTGTAAACGAAAAGAACTCGCCATTTAAGGAGGATTTTTATCACACTTAAAACTGTCTGAATTTGCTTTGATTAGGCCGGAACTTATTAAAACAATTGGAGTATTCGAAATTAGAATTCCAAACCACCACCGAAGTGTATTATCGGTTTATCAAACCGAAGACTTAGTTATTGGTGTAAAACATGTTGAACGGAAACATGGGAAGTACATGGCATGCTTTATTAGGTGGTCGTTCTTTATACCGAAGAAACCAGGGGCCATACAACGGTAGCTTTCCTGGCCTATTTCCAAAAGGAGAAATGATAGGCGAAGTACTTCGGTAGATTTTATGATTACTATATATGGTTTCTTGCGGATTGGATCTATTATTTTAATGGAACACTCCAAAGGTATATGTAAAATGATGATTCTCGAGGTCAAGCTTATTTCGAAACAAATGTTTTTCAAGTGTGACGAACTGTTACGGGCTTGAAAGAACACGTTATTTTGGGATATTCTGAAAGTGCTTGCGCAGGAGTCCAACGATTGCGCGTGTTTACGAAAGTGGTCCGGCTCCACGCCTCGTTGCCCGCACTCCACTGTGGGACGGTTGGGACCAATCTGAGATTTCTTGCCTAGTTGTGGGTCGACACATTTAAAGGTGGATTTTTTTTTTTTTTTTTTTTTTTTTTGGTTTATCTTGTCATGACCTCATTTGCTTTGATTTTGACTTCCAAGCTGATTCTTGCACTGTTTTTCCTTTCTTTGGTGAGTTCTTTCTCTTGCATGTACTTTTGATTTTTCGTTTTTCTGCAATTGTGTTCGGTTTCGGTTTCGGTTTCGTTCTGGTAGTTGTTTATTCTCATGTCCCAAGGTTTATTCTCATGTCCCAAGGTTTATTTTCTTGCCCCAAGTTGTATTTTTTTCTCCCAAGTTATATTTCCTTCCCCCAAGTTTTTTTTTTTCTTTTGTCTCGATTTTTACTTTCTTTTGTCTCGATTTTTACTTTCTTTTGTCTCGATTTTTACTTTCTTTCGTCCCGATTTTTACTTTTTTCTCCTAAGTTTTATTTTCTTCTCCCAATTTTATTTTCTTCTCCTAATTTTATTCCTTTTGTCCTAGTTTTTTCGTATTGTTCGAGTCAAACTTGGAAAGAGGACTCGAAATCAAACGGCGTTTCCATCCTTGGCGCCAATTCACCCATTGTGTGGGTATGCGGCAGTGGCCTTGTTTCTGGGCCTACAACGACGCCGCAACTATAAAGCCAAAACTTGCCTAATCCTGGATAAAGCAGAGTGTACTTCTTTAAAACCCAAAAGATGGAGCATATTTCAAATACAGATAATAATCTTCGGCGATTCACAACTAATTGCCCAAGGTTTATCCATGTTGGTCGACCTGGAATGATATCCAGATCTGGATCTGGCTCTGGATCTGGCTCTGGGCCTGGATCTGGATCTGGGCCTGGTCGTGATTCTGCTCCTGTCTGAAAAAGGCCCCGCCTCGTGCTGCCTCATGCCGCCTCTCCCGCACTCGCATGCACAGAACTTTGGTGTGAATTAGGTTGGTGTGAGGTTTTGGTGCGCACAGGCTTGTGTCGATTAGGTGTTTTCGTTGCGCCGTACCATTGGAGCATTTAAGAAAAAGTAGACAATACACCCCCCACAAAAAACGCCTGGAGGCACTCGGCCCTTTGAAAAGAAAATTCAAACCCCCACTCGCTTATCTTGGAATCCTTGTATTCCTAATACCTTCTTTATCTATAAAAAGGCCCGCAGTGACCGCCCATAAAACACACCGTTGAAATTTTATCCACTCTTTTGGTTCTCTTTATCGCGTGCCATGATCACTCGCCGAAGCACATTGATAAGATTGGCTGTGGCCACAACCATCGGATTTCTTGTGTTTTTACACTTCTCGCTGCCTGGCTCCATTTCCAACGTCAACCTCTTTTCCGCCACCCGGCACGTGGTTCCTTTCGATGCGTTCTTTGATGGCCTCGAGAATTACGCTATTGGCGCACCTCTGATTAAACAGAAATACAAGACCGAGAGGGCCGTCCAGCACAACAGCAACGAACGCTTTTTTCTTTTCTCTAAGGAGTACCTCGAAAACGTTCTTGATATCCCTGAGGATACCGTCGCTCATTTCAAGGAGTCTCATCAGGGCGTTTTGCATGAATTTATTCCCAATGTACTTACCAAACATCGTGTCGCCACTTTTGGATCGATCCGCCGTTCAAGTCCAGATTGGAACGACTATCTAAATGCCAAGGGGTACGTGTTGATTGGCGGTGGTAAGTACTCGTGGCTTTCGTTTCTTGTGGTGAAACAAATAAGAGCCACTGGAGGAACTTTGCCGGTGGAAATTTTCATCCCGTCTGAGGCAGAGTACGAGGAACGCTTCTGCGAAGAAATCTTACCCAAGTATAACGCTCGTTGTAACGTACTTGATCCTAAACTTGCAGCTAAGCTCAAACTGTCCTTTGCCCTCGGCGGATACCAGTTTAAAATGCTAGCTGTGCTCACATCGCGTTTCGGAAACGTGCTCTACCTTGACTCGGACCTTTTCCCCACGACAAACGTCGAGTACCTCTTCGATTCGGAAGTTTACAAGACTCACGGACTCGTTCTCTGGCCCGACAACTGGTCGCGTACTACAAACCCCAAGTTCCACGAAATCACAGACTTACCCGTCTTCGAAAACAAGGTCCGCTATTCAGCTTACGATAAACAGCATGCCCCCGGTGGTGTTCTCAAACCTTTAAGCGAGTACACTTTCGCCGACTCGCATTTCCACGACTTCGAAAACACTTTGCCTAACCCGTCCTCAGAGGCTGGTGTGCTCATGGTCAACAAGACATCCCACGTGCGTACAATGCTTCTTGCTTTGTACTACAATGTCTATGGGCCTGAGTACTACTACCCACTCATGACGCAGGGTGGTGCTGGAGAGGGCGACAAAGAAACTTTCATCGCTGCAGCTGCTGTGCTTGGGGAACCATATTTTCAAACTAAAAAGCAGTTTAAGTGGGTCGGCTACGACAGTCAGGATGAAAATCGTTTTGTTTCCAAAGGCTTGGGCCACTACGACCCAGTTACCGCAACAGAGGATTCTGAGGATACTCCCATAGTGTTCATGCACTGTTCGTATCCGAAATACTATACGGATTGGCTTTATGATAACCACGACCTTATCTATAAGGATGGGAAAACACATATCCGCATGTACGCCAGTATTTACGAAAATCTTGGCTATGACTTTGACTTGCGGCTTCAGACTTTTTTTGTTCAGGGCGTGTGTAAGAATTATCGCGAGGACCGTAAGGTGATAGACCCTTCTTCCCAAGAAGAACACGAATGGGCTGGTGACTTTTTAGGCTACATCGGATTGGAGGCGGAGAAGAACGCGGAACGGTGTGCGAAAGTGTTTATTCCGCATTTGGACTGGTTGAAAGACACAACTCCCGTGATTAAATCCAGCGACAAAGCCAAAGACCAGGGGAATGAAAAAGAGAAAGAAAAAGAGCATGGCGATGAGCTTTGATAGTCAACGAGACTTTTGCCCTTATTCTTTCTCTGTCGTTCGTCCTTTTAAGCATTCTTAGTAGTGGAACAATGCCACTCCCGAATGAGATTATACCCATTTCGACACCATTCATTCCCAACTACTATCTAAATTTTTCCATGATTGACTATCGATCGCCTCTTCCCAGATTTTTGGGTTTAATTTTCCTTCGCTAATTATTAGAGGGTGCTGTGATCGTATATCTCGGGTGTATTGCGGAATGAGTCACGTGCGGGATGCCTCCACAGCTTCAATTCCGCGCCAACGGTCGCACGCAGTGCCGCCTCGTGAGTCTTATCGGAGATCCGAACACACGGAAATTCGAACAACTATACGATAACTTGCGAGGCCTCAGTCCACAAATTCCAGAAAAAAAGAAACAAAATAAAAAACTTCAATCCAAACTATACATAATGTCTGTTCTCAAATCACCACTTGCTCAAAACTTGAAGATTGCCTTGGTCCAATTGAAGGCTGGTGCTGACAAAGCTGCCAACTTGTCCAAGGTCGGTAAATACATTGATTCTGCAGTGACAGATTCCAAAATCGGGAAGTTGGACGTGGTTATGTTGCCCGAGTGCTTCAATTCACCTTATGCTGTGGATAAATTCCGTGAATATGCGGAAAGTATTCCAAGTGGGGAGACAACCAAGTTTCTTTCGGACTTGGCAAAAAAGCATCAAGTGTTCATTGTCGGTGGATCCATCCCTGAAAAAGATGAATCTAGTGAGAAGATCTTCAATACTTCTTTGACGTTTAATCCTCAAGGTGAAATCATTGCCTTGCACAGAAAGGCACACTTGTTCGATATTGATATCCCAAACGGAATCACGTTCAAAGAGTCCATTACTTTGAGTGCTGGAGACAAAGCGACAGTCTTCAAGTTGGGAGATTTTGGTAATGTTGGTCTCGGTATCTGCTACGATATCAGGTTTCCCGAATTGGCAATGGGCGCATCGAGATCACCAAACAATGCATTCGCCATGTTCTACCCCGGTGCCTTCAACACCACCACGGGTCCCTTGCATTGGCACCTCCTCGCTCGCGCCCGTGCCGTGGACAACGAAGTTTTTGCAGTTTTATGCTCTCCTGCTAGAGATGTTGGTGGCTCTGGTTACCAGGCATATGGGCACTCGTTGGTTGTGGATCCTTCTGGACGGATCGTCGCGGAGGCCGGAGAGGGCGAAGAGGTGTTATATGCTGAGCTTGACAAAGATTTGCTTCCTGCAGCTCGTGCTGGAATCCCAGTGCACTATCAAAGAAGATTCGATATCTACGAAGATGTGACACAAAGCTTGAAGGTTTCAGACAAATGATCAACGAACCTAAACATACTATGCGGTTTCAAGATCGGGCATGTAGAATCCACTTTTTAATCTGTTTCAATGATCACTAATTGTCTCTATAGAATTTATTCAAAGGCCAGCTTTTCAATGTGTTGAAGCCACCGTATTAAGTCTCCTAAAATGTCGTATCGTGGTCGTCCTCGCCGTCTTCCTTTCTCTCGACGAACTCCTTCAATACTTCCATGAATTCGACGGGTTTCTCGCTGATAACCCAATGGCCAGCTTCAATGTCCTTGACCTCAAATTGAGGAAAGTAGTTGGCAATATCGACAAGAGCCTCGTCGGGGACATAGTTCGAATTTGTGCCACGAACAAATAACGTTGGACCTTTTGACCACTTAACCACATTGTGGTCATATGGCCAACTGGCGATGTTACCCTTCACAACGGCATCTGCAATGATCTCTAGCGGAATTTTAGAAACACAAGGGTCTGCTTTGGCACCGGATTTGATATTTTTCAAGATAAACTGGCGGACCTCTTTGACAGGCTCCACTTGAGCCAAGTCCGCATCGACTTCACTCATTTTCGTGCGTTTGTGCACTTCGAGCGACGCCCTAAGCTGACGAATATACTTCGAGAATGGACCTGAGACAGTTACTGTGGAAACTGGAGCATTGTCAACGGAAACAACCATTTTGGGAAGTTCTGGTCGACGTAAGGCAACGGCCATCACCGTCTTTGCACCCATGGAATGGCCAACCAAAATAGGTTTCTGGTGGAAGTTTTGCTCGGTAATAAAACGTTCGACATCCGCAGCAAGAGAGGCATAGTCAAGACGTCCAATGTGAGGTGAATCGCCAAAATTCCGGAGGTCTACACAGAAAACATCACGGGCCATAGAGTTCGCAAGCTGCCGAGCCACAGAACGGGTGTTGGAACGGGAGCCAAAGATCCCATGAAGGAAGATGAGCGGGGCTTTTGGTGTGGTTGGTTGTTCTTTGGGCTCGTGTTTGTCGAATACCAACGGAACTGTTTCGATGTCCTTGGAAAGAGCATCTCCAAGGTAATCTTCGTTGACAGCATATTGGTAGGTCCTAGTTGTTGAGCAGTACAGAATTCGAGACACACGAGGCCACATCGGCGAAAGGCCAGCTATTCTTCTGAAAAGCATCCTCTTTTTTTTTCTGTTTCTGTTTAAAATTGGATTCTTGTTCAAAAATCTGTGGGTTATAGAAATATTGACTTCAGTTGTCTTTGATAAATATCGTTAACCAGATCGCGAGACACCGGTCCGCACCCATATACCGATCGTGCCGGAATGCACATAGTGTTCGGGTCCTACTGCTAAAGGTCTGTGTTTATTTGGAAAACAAACACTTACATGGATTAGAGGAACTATTAGGGAAGATTCAGGGCCGTAGAAGACTTCCGGGAATGTTTTAGAAGGGGTATCATGTATTTGGATCTTTTTCATGCTCGTCAATGCTGCCCCCGCACCGACAGACAATCCGGAACAACCACACATGTACAGATTTTGTATACCGATCCGGGGCAGTATTAGGTGGGTGCCGTTTGAATTGGTTTATTTATCACGTGGGCATTCAAGGGAAATCAGAACCAACTGATTCTGCTGTGGGCGTGGTGCTTTTAACTTGTGCAAAAACCCTGCACACGTGGCTTATGATCGATCACATGAAACCGCCATTTCTATATCCTAGAGTCCTGTAAATTGATCCTCCTAAGCACCATGACTGCAGCCATGGATTCCAAAGGTGATTCTTGTGGCAGCTTCTCAAAACAAATCATATAAGAGGAAGAAAGAAACAAAAATGATGATGTCTTCTCGAAATGATAAGTCCAACTTATCTGACTGCTAACTTGGAAGCTAACACGGTCGTATGTACCTTACGGATTCAGTCTTGACCCAGGTTGTAGGTGGCCATAATCTGGAGATTTATCTCTGCTTCAATATACCACTTTTTGAACTGCCGGCGGATTCCATATCTCACTTTCAAAGCCTGGAACTCATTCCTCCATTCCATAATACGATCCGAAAACCCAATGACTTTGGAAGTGTACTCGAGAATTGTTGCGTCAGGATTTCCACACGAGTCATACAAGGAGAAGATTTGGATGTTGAGGTGTATTAAGCACCTGACCAAATGGATGTGCACGCGGTCCGTCGCCCTGTAATGCCTCCGGCTGCATCCGCCATGAGCTGGAACATTTGACTAGCAAACCAAACTTGGCGTGCAAGCATCTTCCGGGGCGCCATTTCTCTTGCCCAAGCTTCCACATGGGCAAGGTAGTTTTCGGTTTGTTGTGCCAGGGCCTCAAACTCATCGGCTGCAAAATGAGTGTCGAATATGAAAGACCTCAAAACTGCCACCAAGTCACCTGCCGGATCATTTTTATGGTTTGATTCCAGGTTAGCGTCTTTTCTATACTCCGCTCGTAGAGATTGGTACTCAGAGGGACTTTTGCTGTGAGGAGTTCCAATGGAAAAGTGGAGATCAAGAAGCTTTGTGTTACTTTTAGGGATGGGTTGTGTGGTCGAAGGTGTAGGCCCGCTGCCAAACCGTTTCGGGTCATCGATGGCCGACACTCCTGAGAAAATTGTTGCAAGTGCTATCAACGGATATTGGGATCTCATGTTAGAACCCCAAAGAACCAACTGCAGAAGTTGTGCGCAAGAGAATTATAAAGGCATTTCGGCATTGGAAAATCAGCTTTTATTTCACAGTTTGTGGGTGAGGCTTTTACGGAAAGTTATTTGGGAAAATTTGATACCGACTCATTCCAGTGAAGTAGTTTTATGAATCAGACTAGGAATTCCCGCAACGTTTCCGGTGAAATTTAGGGCATTTTGAATAATGCATTAGAATCGCCACTGGTGATTGAAACAAGTCGTTAAGGAGTATGTGAGGATTGACCGGCATTTGTCCGAATTTTGGGAAATAACAAGGAATTATTATCCGAATAATGTGTGTGTCTGGGGGCTTTTTTTTTTTTTTTTTTTAAAAAATTCTTGAAAGTCCCATTTTAATCATGCAAAAGTGGTTTAATTGAAACATCTTCTCCGCTTGTTTCAAAATAGTAAAGTTGGACAGTCGCAATATTGTTACTCAGTATTTTACTACGAGGAACATTAATATCATCTCTGATTATATGGATTCAATACCATTACATCCTCCGGTGCCAAGGAATTTCCAAAAAGAACCTTTTCAGACCCGCAGAGGTGTCCAAGCAATCAAAATTAACTTCTATCGCAAGGTATGGTCAGTAATTCACATAGACAATGTGGCGTAAGGCTCAAGGAATAGTCTCCGGCGCAAATCGCACCATAGAAAAGTCTTTCCATTGTTAGGGATGATTTGAGGAGCAATATCCACTCAGATCAGATAAGCTCCTACTATGGGAATTTGGAAATTCAATCCGTGGCTGAGCTAGAAATACGCTTTATTGCTGATTGGTATCTAAGGCACAGCCTTTTATGTATTATAATAGACATGTTCTCCTTAGCCCCAAGTGCGTTTTACGTGGGCCTTTGGAGATTTTTGTAATATTTTGTCTGATCCCGCATCCAAGTCTGATGTGTGTGATAATTTGGAGCGAAAGTAACTCTCTCCTGGGCATGCACCAATTGTTTTCACTCAAAGACTATTTCCTTGCCATTCTCTTGAAAAGGAACATTCTTCCATATGGCATGGTCAGCACATCAATCTAGAAAGGTTTAATACCCCAAAGTGTGTTAAAGTGTGTTTCTCGTTTAAAACGATTGTTGTTTGCGCGAACATATTTTGCACCCATTCCCTTCCAAATTAGAATTTGGTGAGTATCAGCTAACAAATAGTACACTAGGATTTACTAATAAGCTCAGGTTGATAGTAAGAACAATTCCTCGTTTGAGGTTTCCGTACGTTTTAAATCTTTCTTCTCAAACATCGCCCGGTATGCATTATATTAATTAAATCTTCAACTCCAAATCTTTATACTTCCCCTCATGCGGCCTCCTGTTTCTCCGGCTCGTCCTTCTTTTCCTCCTGGATCACGCCCCATCCGAGCCTCAGGTTCAATTTTTCGTACCTGGCACGGTCCTTATCACTCACACTAGGTGTGATTGAAGAAAGAGCCGAGGAAAAGTCGTCATTCGTCACCACGATATTGTTGTCGCTCTCGTTGTCCACATAGAATCCGGAATCGTCCAACTCTTGCACTTGTTGACCAAAAAAGAACTTCTTCTTCAAGGCAAAGACACCAGCTTCACGAACCAACAGCAGGAGATCTGCTCCGGAGAAGTTCCTGCACCTGTTATCGTTGGCGATGGTGTTTAAATCCACATCTCCGGCTAGCGGCGTATGGTTGGCCTTGGTGAGCGTTTTGAGAATTTCAAACCGCTCGTCCGCTGTGGGCAATTCTATGTATAAGGTCTTGTCAAGTCTACCCGGACGGAGCATTGCCGGATCAATCATATCAGGCCTGTTTGTGGCACCAACAACAAATATCCCCTGTCTATCATTAAGCCCATCAAGTTCTGTCAAAAGAGTATTGACCACACGAGCACTAGACTCGGAAAGTGAAGAGGTTCTGCGAGGAACCAACGCGTCTAACTCGTCAAAGAAAATAATACATGGAGCCGACGCACGCGCCCTCAGGAAAACTTGTCTGACTGCCCTCTCGGATTCACCCACATACTTGTTGAGAAGTTCTGGTCCTTTGACCGAAATGAAATTGGCTCGTGATTCGTTGGCCACCGCCTTAGCAAGAAGCGTTTTACCACATCCGGGTGGGCCCCACATGAGCACTCCCGCAGGAGCACTGATTCCCACTTTTTGGTAAAGTTCGGGCTTTTTGATGGGTTGAACCACACACATGTGTAACTCCATTCGAACCTTTGCCAAAGCGCCAACATTCTTCCACGTGACGTCTGGGACAGTGGCGAACCCCTCACGCTTGGCAGTGGGCTGGATAGTAGGCAAAGCCGTCTTGAAATCATCATAAGTAATACTAAGAGGCGCAAGTTGGGCTTCCGTAAGTGGTGCCGGGTGTTTGGCCAAAAACTTTTGGATCGTGGATAGTTTTTCGTGGTCCGGCTTGGCTTCAAATATCGATAACGCAGACGCATGCGGTACAATTACCCCATCCACATCCATGGCATCTGACTGTCCTTCAACTTCACCCTCACACTGGACGTCATATGCTTCCTCCGCCTCAGCTTGAAGTTCGCTCAAACTTTCAAAGATTCGCTTGATGGCAGCAATACCGGCCGCAGTCACTAAACTTTTGAGATCCGCACCCACAAACCCAGGGGTCATTTTCGCCAATTCCCTATAGTCAAAGTGGTCATTGTCCTGCAACTTCAACGTGCTGGTCATTGTCCGTAAGATGGCACACCGCTGTTCTTCATTCGGAACATTCAAGAGAATTTCACGGTCGAACCGGCCTGCACGACGCAATGCCGCATCTAATGAGTCTGGGCGGTTAGTGGCCCCCAAAACTATTACGGGTTTTCCTCCGGTGTTTTCTAACGTCAACTCATCCATGGAAGTAAGAAGCTGCGCCACAATCCGCCGTTCCATTTCCCTCTGTGCGCCGCCATCCCTTTTGGGCGTGATGGCATCGATTTCATCAAGAAAAATGATACATGGCGCTATGGACTTGGCCTCCTCGAAAATATCCCTCAACTTTTTCTCCGACTCGCCCGACATTCCCGAAACAACCGAGGGCGCCGAAACATTGATGAATGGTACCTGTAGCTCGCCAGCAAGAGCATTGGCAATGGTGGTTTTTCCGCATCCAGGTGGACCATAGAGTAAAATACCCCGAGGAGGCTCTACACCAGTGGTCATGTAGATTTCCGGGTGGAGAATAGGTAACCCAACAAGCTCCATCAACTGGGTGGTGATGGCCAGAAGTCCACCTAACGACGAAAGCGTGGTTGTGGGTGTGGTATGCTCGATCTTGGGTTTTTTCACCTTTCCCAGAGATTTCGACTCTTTGGTGCGTTTTTTTGACGTTTTCGTGTCCTCCAGTTCATCTTTGGTGTCATCTTTGGTGTCATCTTTGGTGTCATCTTTGGTGTCTTGTTTGGCCTCGTTTTTCTGGGGCTTCTCCCACGCTGAAACCAAGGATTTATTGAGTGAATTTGTATCTTTTACAGTCATAAGGTTATTACCATCCACTCCATCAAAATCACTATCTGCCTCTGCCGCTTGTTGGAGAGCATGCTCTTCTCTTACCCGGATAACTTCGGCTAGTTCCTCTTCCTCGTCTTCGCGGCACATGCGCAATACTACATCCACGGATTTCTCCAAGATTGCCCTTTTAACTCTCCTAAGCAGGAGATCGCGTGATTGGACATACGAAAACAATTCCAGCGGGCGTACATCTCGAGCAAGGGCAATGTGTAGAAGCAGATCTGGGTCAAGGTCTTGACTCTTATTTTTCTCCGTTTGTTCTTGAAGAAGATCGTGAAGCAAGTCGTACACCTTCTGGTCAACGGATTGAGACTTTCCCATTATGAGAGAATCCTTTAATTTGTTGTTATATTTTGAGGGTAATTCCTAGTCTTTTATGGGGAAATAGCCTTCAACCTTGGACATGCAAAAGTGAGATGGAGATGGGCATCGTACATAGGATCACGTGACAAGGTTAGATTCGCAGTGAAGGTTAAGAGAAGCTTTTCCGGTTCTCGGATATACCTCTGGCACTCTACTTGAGAAAATCTCGGATTTTATTTTCCGTATTGAATAATCGAAAAAAAAGATTGGAGAATTTTATTTTATCTAAAGGTGAATGACCTAATAGACGATCAAAATCAATAGAACTATTGTGATGCGTAGTGTTTACTGATTCATTTGGGGAAGCACAGTGCGAGCTGATTTGGTTATAACTTTAACACATATATCTAATAAGTTCTAGCCCAGGGTGTTTCCCAAACTAGGAAAAGATTGAAACCGATTTATATAGCAATCTTAATTTTGGAGGCGTCTGGGCTATACCAAGGATAATATCTATGAAGGTTGTTGAGCATATATGAGTTCAACGATATTCAGTCTACAACGATGTGCCCCTCACTAGCGTTCTGCTTGACTATGAGTTCACCAAAAACGTGGAATGAAACAACCAAAGTAGACATTAAATAGTAGAACAAATTATTATTAGTGGATTAAATGATATGGTTCTGAGAAATATCAAAGGTATTTTTTCAATTCACCCACCAAAAAGGGTGTATTATCACGTGTGGCCAACGAGCGAACATGTGTTTAACAAAGCTAATAATATTTCTTACAATTTTTGAGTTGAGATGATTCTTGAAGAGAAAAGAAGAAGAATACTTTCACTTTTATAGAACAAATATGGATATGTCTGATACTCTGATATTCTCTAGTGGACTTATTGGCTTGTTCAATTTGGCAAGTGCGTGTATACACCCGCACAGACAAGGTATATTAATATGAGCTGAAGAGGTATCTTGGGCAACTAATCGAAATTTCAATAATCGATAAAGAACAAACCCTATCATTATAGTGTTGAAATTGGGAAACGGGTGGCAAGGTCTGAACTACTAATATGAGAATTCTTCCTCCGTTGTCGATCCGGTAACTGTGCTAAATGGTGAACACTCGAACATGGGTCCTGGAACGGGAATTCTAGGACATCAGTGTTGGCCAAGGACTTTCCTGGATAATTTGTGACAGTTTCCAAAGTTGCGTTTGGAAATATAAATTTTTGGGTACTTTATTATAGCAAAAGGATATATGAACTACTAGGTTTTCCTGAGATTTAGGAATATGTTTCAGAATAACAATCATGTTACATCATGGTGGGGGCCGGGACGGACCTTTGAGGGGGTATATTTCATTAATTTGAGATCGATTTTTGGGCCAGTTTGTATTTTTACTTTTTTTTTTTTTTTTTTTTTTTTTTTTTTTTTTTTTTTTTTTTTTTTTTTTTTTTTTTTTTTTTTTTTTTTTTTTTTTTTTTTTTTTTTTTTTTTTTTTTTTTTTTTTTTTTTTTTTTTTTTTTT
>JAJMHT010000013.1:54305-183109 GCA_030583145.1 Metschnikowia vanudenii | reverse complement strand
GAGACAGTGTGTTGTGGAACGTGATCGATTCTCTTGCCATCTTCTCTTGTGTTCTACGGGCACACATATGACTTAAGTTTTTCCTTTATCCGGTATAAAAAATTTAGCCACGTTAAATATTGAAGTTTACCCAAAATTGCACGTCATGGGTATTTTATTTCAACGGACTCAAAATATTCTTGATGTTGAATCAGGATGCCCCTGAACTGGAACGACATTCTTTGCAAAACTGCCTGCTTACGGTGCACAGAGTTATTTACTCTGGGTACATTACTCCATATCGAAGTAGTCGTCGTACAAGACCAGGGAGAAGGTATATTGAAAAAGACTTCCTTTTAAAGAAAATTCCAAACATAACAAATCGAAGTACATATTACTGGGCACGGAATTCCGAAATCTCATATTTCATGACACAACACACCCTTGCAATTTGTAGCAGGAACATGAGCCAAAGAGGAAACCGATACCTTTGATTAAATAGGCCACTTATTCAGGAGACTACAAAATAGAAAACTTGATTCTTTAATTCTCTTCATTGTCGGTGTCATCCAAACTCATTTGTCTGTAAATAGGGCCAAATACTGAAGGAAAACGTTGCAGGCGTTTGGGTCGGGGCCAGTGTGCTGCCGGACCACGGCGCGGAAGCACTCATGCATCTCGGAGCGCTCCCGGGACATACCCGTAATTGCTGCGGCATCATTGAATTCGGGAATATTCACGTACATTTGATATTGAGGAAGATTGTTTCAGATTTGTGTCAGATCTGTTTCAGGTATGTTGCAAAGTGAAACACCTCTGCTACTTTTCTAAATATTACTTCCCAACAATCACATAAACGACCTGAGACATTTGAGCAATCCCCACCCCAGTTGCCAAAAGCAGTCGGACGCCCCGGGCCGCGCGTTGTTCCTAGGCGTTCGGTGTGGTTCCATTCCTGGGGCAACTGTGGCGGTACAGTACAGTGCACATGGGCGAATGTTCTCTTCCATATTAAGCACACCGCTGCGGATCACAGCAATAGACTTTTTCTACAGAGGCGGCCTCTCGGGTAAACTCCCAATTACTTAAGTTACTGTAAGGATTTTCTCAAATTCTTTTAACTAAACGGGTCCAAGCACTAACGCAAAGCTCTTTACCCATCAAATGTGAGACACTGAATTGCTTTTCTCGATGTTTCGTCTTTCTTTAAACTTTCGGTTAAGATTCTGGCCCCAAAATGCGGGTGAACGAGTGACTACCCAAGGTTGCTCTTGCATATTTTATGACGGCGTGGGGCGTTGTGTGCACGCCGGAACCTTCACTCCACGGAAGATTGCTATTGCCTCGAGTATATAAAGAAGTAAAGATCCCCACTTTCAGAGTTGTCACGTAGAAGTATCTCAAAAACACTCAATAATTAATCACAATGTCTGACGCTGGTAGAAAATCTTTCACTGACAAGGCCACCGAGGCCATCACTCCTCAAAGCGAGAAGTCCACTTTGGACAAGGCCAAGGAGACCGTCACTGACACTGTTGACGGGTTCGCAGCCAAGAACGTTCCAGACACCCAAAAGTCTTTTGGTCAAACTGTCGCCGACAACGCCAAGAAGGGTTCCGACGACGCCAAGGCCTCTGTCAACGAGCACGAGTCCTCCATCGCCGAGACTGCACAAGAGTATGTTGCTGCTGCTAAGGAGCAAGTTGCCAACGCTGCCAACTACGTTGCTGGTGTTGTGACTGGTGCCACCGAGGGTGCCAAGAAGGTTGACTCCGAGAAGAAGTAAACGGGGAAGCTGGACTCTCTATGAACACAATGCTTAAAATAAACTTATAATACTTTCTAATAGAAAGCAAAATTATACTACGAAATAAACTTATAGCGCAAAATCGAAATATTTCAATAACATTAGACCTCTCTATTACCATTGAGGCCTGTGGTTTATGATTGAAGTTTAATTCGACGTAATTGGTCCTACTCCGACCAGTGGTGGTAATACTCACGGGTCAAATAACATCTATTCTTTCTTTCGTTTTAATCTTTCAGCATACATATCTAACTGTGTGGGGGTGTTTTTTTCTTTGTTTTGTTTTCCGTGGGTAGTCCGTGGTGTCACTTGACCCCGTGTGGGGGTACCATTCTTCCTTGCGAGCACTCACCGATATCCAAGTCACAGAGTGTTTCATCCTACTATGATACTTGGAGGACAGATAATACGTGTTGAAAAAACAGCAAAAGACACAATTTGTCCGATCTATTCCCAGTTCGTTGTCACTCTATAATTGTGTTTGATTTTCATTAGTGATTGGCTGCAAAATGGCCCTCCAACATAGTTCCTAAATGAGCCCACAGTTCGCGTACACTCCACTAGATGTACTACGAACTGCCCACTTTTTCTTTGAAAGGGGTTTCATATTTTATAATTCTAATTTAAACTCTCTAGGTTTGGAGGCTAAAAAACGATTTAAGGAATCCCAAGGCATACAATTTTTGCAGGCATTACTTGTTTGTTTGTTCATTGGTAGTACATAGTATGCAACCCGTTTCTTTCCAATATGAAGCGATTGCTCAGTGTTCCAAAGAAGTTTTCAAAAAGTTGATAAGCCATTGTAAGAATCTTCCCTCTTACTTTAGGGTATTCTGGAAAGTTGTAGCTTTTAGGGGTTGGTGCATTCTCGACCGAAAAAGCACATCATGTGGGTTTCGAGGTCGATACACTGCCGAGAAAAGGTGAAAACCCGGTATAAAATTATCCACAGTGAGCATTCCACATTAGTAATGTTATGCTTTGTCTTTTCTTTCAGTGGAAACGTACAGAAAAGGGCACTCTGAAGACTTAATTGTTTGCTTGGCAGGTTTTTTTTTTTTATCTTTCCCTTACCACAATTGCTCACAAGAGTTTGAAATAACTGTAATATTTCCGGGTGCACAAGAATACTAACCAAACATAGTTTCACCTTAAGTAATTCTAAATAAATCAGAACAAATGGAATGAAACTCCCAAATAAACATCAAATCAAAACATTCGTTTTGTTTAAAACCTTCTTTTTGATTTTCCAGTAGTCCTTTTCAGTGGAGGCCGGCAATTCTTAAGAAAACTACAAATTGACTCTGCGCATTTATCGATCCTTCTTTTTTTGAATTTACGCCGGCCTTGCCCGCTCTATTGTTTAAGACCAACCTGGTTTGAAGACACATCTATTGTCTAATGCCAAGAATGCCCATAATGCGGGCAATAAAATTGTCCATCTTTACAAGGCCAAATAATGTGGGACATTCTTTTTTTTTTTAGCTTTAACTACTTTCATGAGGATTCAGGTAGCTTTTGTTGTCTTAACTGTATGGATTGGCCATAATCAGGCATTAACTCCTGGACATTACCTGGAGCCAGAAGAATACATACCAAGGGATTTAAAAACAGGCAGTGTTGACAATATGTGCTGTTGGTATCCTGAAATGTCGAAAGATGTCGATTACTTAACACACGATAAAGACCCCCCGGAAAAAGGCATGTTCCACAAAAGAAGTGATTGTTTGGACGTACACGCATTTGCCAATATGGGAGAGATTTTAAAGGCGAGGTTCGCTCTCGTTCAAGATTCTGTAAAACGCCTCATCAAGGACGAAAGGTGGAAGTCCGAAGAAGGAAAGCCACACGTCCCGCTTGTGAAGGGGTATTTCGAGCAACTTCTCTTTGAAAGGTGGCTGACGAAGATCACCAACTCCGCAGACGAAGGTGCTATAGACATGATGATCTCCAGTATCTTTGCGGATGTTAAGCCCATGTACATGCGGTGTGGGCGGAAAACTTCTCCAACCATAAATGAAGCAGCCAACGGAGCTGTCTCGATCGATTTCAAAAGGTCTCTTAACACATTTCGCCTCATCATGCTCCAATATCTTTACAACAAAAACAAGCACTACCGAGCTCCTGACTTAGCAACTATGAAGCTCCGTTTGGAAAAAAGCGTCGACTTTTATCGCAACGCATGTGTTTTTAAAAGTGCATGCACCATGGAAATGGAGTTTATGATCCAGACTGTTTTCGAGTTGTTGGACTGGGTCAGTCATGAATACACTTCCATAAAGGAAATTGGTTTCACTAACGTGCAACGGGCACTAGCCGCCAGAATAAGAGAACGAGTCTTCACTATCAACAATACAATGCTGATGGTTGATATGAACAACGACATGGAGACATTTACCAAATTGGTTCCTAACGCAAATGAGCTTGCATTTGAGTATTTCACCTTAAACTTCCCAACCAACGAGTACACCAAAGAATTAGCCAGGCAGTTTCAAGAGGTCTTCCTTAGTTTGAGCCTTTTCGAGTACATTGGTCCTCACAAACCCACACTAATACCTTTTGAGCGTGTTCGAGCTTGGAATATGCGAACCAGACTCATTTCTGCTCAAGAATATCTCAAGCGGTTCACCCCCGTGATCTCTCTTCCGCCATCTGCATATTGGAAACTCCTCCAAGTGAAAGTGGATATCCGGAACTGGTTTGTGGAGATAGAGAAATGGGAAAATTCCAGTCCTGAAGAAACCCACAATTTGCACTTGCTCTGTAACAATATCATACGAGAGATCAACCGTTTAAGGAAGTCAATGGACCGGTTAATTCCACCTGAGTCCACCCTAGACTCTGAACCAGAGTAAGTCAACTTATGAGTTCCAGAATACCTGCTTATCGTAGATCCTTGTTGCATGAATGTTGGTAAGAGACTAAATTAAAACATCCCTGCCTTGCTGTGAGTTTGGATGATTGAAAGGATTTGTTCTAATAAAGTGGAGCCATGTCATTAAGATACTCTTTCACTGTGGAGTTTCCTAAACGTGGATTCAAATCCAGGATCTGTGTCTGGTATTATCATAAGAATATCAAGGAAGTTTACATTTGATCACCCATATTTTTTGTTAAAGGATATGATGATTCTAAAATCTGTTTACCCTGGAAAAGAGAAGGCCCAATCAATATACCGTGATTCAAATTCCGGAAAACTTCTCATCAACACACTTCTGTATTTGAGCACTTGGGCTAGACATTAGTATTACAACGATTTGTCAATATGAATGTACAATCTTCTCCTCTAACAAATTCTGGTTTGCTTTTCGTGACATAAAATTTCCGGTATATATGTTGTGTGTAAAACGGTAAACTTGACATGCCATTTAAGTGCTTCAAAGGGCTTCATATCCAACTTTATATGAGTTCCTGTCATAAGCTACCGCAAAAAAAAAAAAAAAAAAAATAGGCCTCGAGTGCTTTTCGGTTTATACATATTTCTTTTAATGGGGTAAGGGTATCACAAATCTATAGCTTGTTTTCAACATCGAAGCCGGGAACATATAGAGCTTTTTAAAATCAAAAGAAGAATGATGGAAAGAATTTTTTAAAAACACTATTATTTGGAGCCAAAATAATGCCTGAGAAGTGAAAATTGAACCCTTTTTTTTTTTTGTCTTGTCATGTGTACCTAGCATACATCGTTGTATCCATCCCGTTTTCGTGTGGATATGATATGCTTATTGATTAAAACAGCGGAAGCCAGAATATCCCATCACACTAACGACCCATCTACCTCCAGAGAATACACTTTACCCCTGTTCTCCAATCTGAAAATAAACTCGTAAAATTTTTAAAAAGAAAATTTAAATCCCCCCCTGCTTTTCTGGTTCTGGTTCTGGTGCTTGTGGATTGGTTTTCCTCCCATATTCGAGAAACCCGCACATGTTGTTTCCTGCACCCTCGCTGATATCAAGTTCGATGCCCATCACCTACATTGTTCAAACCGAAAAACACATCGAAATGGCCAAAAACAAAGCTTTGCAGGACCTAAATCCAGCCTCCGAAAGCTCAGATGACGAACAGTTTCACTCGTCAAATGAGGCTCCGAAAGACGCCAAAATATCCGTGAATTCCTTCGGTTCTGACGACGAAGACTTCAGTTCCGATGATGAAGAGACGGTTTTCCAAACCACGAAGAAAACCGCCGACCGCCGGTTTCAGGCCCAACAGGAGTTTGAAGACGAAAGCCTGGACGACCAAGGGGACGAAAACCCCGTTGCATCTCCACAAGATTCTTCCAGGACGAAACTAGATGAGACCTCCGCCATGGTCCAGGAGCAAAATAAAAGGTCCAGCAAGCTCAAGAGGCTAACGCCAGAACAGCTTGCAAAAGAACAGAAAAAGATAAAGCGCACAGGTGTGTGCTACTTGTCAAGTATTCCCCCATATATGAAGCCCGTGAAGTTGCGGTCGGTGTTGGGAAAGTTCGGTAAACTCGATAGGATCTTTCTCAAACCAGAGGACCCTGCTTCATACCAACGAAGAGTCAAATACGGTGGAAACAAGAAAAAGCGCTTCACTGAGGGCTGGGTCGAGTTTGTCAAGAAATCAGACGCAAAGTTGTGCGCCGAGACCATGAATGGAAACATCTTGGGCGGTAAGAAATCATCATATTACCACGATGATATTATTAATATCAAGTACCTTCCTGGGTTTAAGTGGTTTGACTTGACCCAGCAAATCTCTAAGGAGAACGAAATCAGACAATCCAAGTTATCTTTGGAGATCTCGCAACAGGCCAAACTCGACAAAAGTTTCGTCAACAATGTGGAGAAGTCCAAGTACTTCGAGCGGAAAAGAAAGGCAGCAGGTGGAGAGCTCGAGGAGCCCAAATTCAAAAGAGACTTCAGCCAAAAAGCCGTCGCCAGTACCAGGGCAGATGCCAAGAAGGAGTTCAAGAAGGAAAAGAACTCCGACAACCTCGAGAGTGTCCTCTCCAAGGTCTTCTGATCTATGTCAACATTATAATACATACGCATATAAATACAAGCCCTATTATATACTCTTTTGTTGAGCGTTCATCGCCTAGTACTCTCGAGGAACTTGACTCTGTGTGCGAGTTCCTGCTTATTGTTACACTTCAACTCTTTCATCACGATGTCACTGTTAACTATCACACTATTGGGCACGTCCAGCTCCACAAGCAGTTTAAGCTTCTCCCATTGCTCCAGCAGCCAATCGCGGTAGATTTTGGTGGCCACTCTTTTTTTATTGTCCTTAATTAGTTTCCGCGCATACTTACCTGATAACTTCCCCGTTCTGAGTACTCTCTTCCTCTTAACTCGGGCGTCCGACGAGTCCTTCGGTAGAAGGTTTAGGTCAACCCGAGAAAGTTCCGATATATTTGGTTGAGAAATCGGACGAGTTTGATTCTTCTCCTGACATGGGAGATTAACTTCTGCATTTTGTACGGGTTTTGATTGATCAGCACTACCTGCTGCTTTCAAGGATTGACTTTCTCTGTCCATAAATTCAGCAGGTATATATCGTTCCAATTCTTCCAAGATGTCGTCATTATCAGATTCTTCCTGGCTCGCAGAGGATTCCATACTGATTTCGCTTTCAGAACCTTGATCCGGACTAGATTGTTCCAATCTTATGATGCTTGATTGTATCTGCTCTTGGATTTCTTCAATGCTTCTTGGTTCCAATGCGCCACTTCTCCTTATCTCGTCCAACATATCCGACGCAGTTGATTTCATGCTCGAAGATGGTAAAACTTCGTTCCTCAATGGAGACAGTCTCCTGGGGGTTTGATCGGTGTATTTTACTTCATTAACAAGGTGATTATTTCCATTGACTCGGGAATCAGAATGCACCTCGGCCACATCTCGAGGAGTGTCATTATTTTCCAAATTTGATCGACCGGATACTTTTTGGTGTACTTTTGTGGTGCGCTTCTTTTTCCTCGGCAGTTCGTGGTCTGACGGGTCAAACTCCATGTCATCCCCATACATAGAAGTATGATCGAAATTAGATATGTCTCTTCGTGGGGGAGAAAGACCACTATTGATAAGCCCCGGAGTCAAGTTATTGTTATCACTTACCAACTTCGGCTTTGGAGTGGAATCTGACACACTCCGGTTGTAAAATCCATCAACACGCAGTAGGCCAGCCGTGTGCACGTCGTTGTCTTTTTCATCCCGCACTATACTATTCTGGCTACGACCAGAGTGCCTGTGTCTTGTGGGAGTCTGAGGAGCTTCGAGGGATTCCGTTCGCCCACCGAAGGCCGCCGAGCTGCTCTTTGAATGGAATCCGCTTGTAACGAAAGGTCGGCTGCTTTCTCGAAGAGCTTCTGGAGTGTTCATTTCTGGATCATCATCAAATTCATCCGTGATATCCGCGGCCCTTGCTGAATTAACATGTTTCCACGCCAGGGCATGAGATTCCCTTAAGGTATTTTTGCCGGATGACAGTAGAGTATACGGTTCCAGTTGGATTTTGAAAGACATGCGTGTTTTGCTCGTTCTTTTTCGTTGCCTCTTTTTTCCCGTGCTTGCACGTGTTCTATGATACTAAGTGCAGATGGTTTGTTGTTTTGTTCACTTCAAACTAAAACCTCGCGTTTGTCCGCGCGCACCAATTTGGGGTCCGCATCGAATTTAGGGTGGATGCGCCGGCCAGCTTCGTATGATTTGGAAACATATTTCGAGCTCTCATCGACATTTTGTTTCCAGCTGAGAATTATCCTTCTCAAATTCTTATCTGTAATTCTTATTCTTTTTATTGCTTCTGAGGATTTCTTTACAAAAAATTCAAATCATCCACAACGCGCGGTGAATATGAAACTTGTCTTTTAGTGCTTCCTCATATCTTGCAATAAATCTGCTTCGCACGAGGCAATGTCAGGTTCAACAAGTCCGTATGATCTCTCGAAATTAATGTAACCCAACAGCCCGAAAAACTTTTTCAAGTTTGCCACATTTTTGATTTGAGAGATCCCATACAAAAGAGGTTTGGATTTCTCGTTTTCACGTGGCCCCGTCACATTTACAGGATCATCTTTGGTCAAGAGAGACTCGGACTTCAAGGCAAGACGGTCAATGAGTGAACTAGACGATCCTTCATTGGCCACAGATCCTCTTGAAACAAATAGCCAAGAAGTCAAGTTTACTTCATCAAACTGGAAAAGAAGCAATTGATCAAGCAATTTGCATGCTGACAAAAGAAGTGCCAACTCGTCCGTCTCGATCGAACTAAACTGTTTTGTATTCTTTGAAAGAGCATCCGTAAATACTTCCACCATGTTCTGAATCACCAAAGACCAGTAAGGGAGTAAATGGCCTTCGCTAAATCTCAAAGAAAGGGATCTGAACACCGTTAACGCTTCTCGTTTGTATAATGCCGGACAAGAGCTGTTCAAAGCAGTTGTTAAGCGACCAATAATCTCATCCAAATTCTTAACAAAGAAATCCTTTGGCAGAATCAAAATGAGATACGATATCCTCCGTAACACCATTGCTCGATCCTCCACCTCAGAACTTTCATTCCAGATGAATATATTTGCAGCACTGGATTGCACTGGAGGTATGATTTTGTTGACCAACTCGCTCATCCTTTCTTTGTCGCTGCTGATCCAAAGCCCAATGATATCTCTCCATTCAGGAAGGCTATATTTTTCATTACTGAAAAAAGAATGGTCTGTGAACGTGTCAAGAGCAACTTGTTTCCATGCTTTGATCGGATATCTCTGACCAATAGTGAGCATTAGTTGTAAAATACTCCGTGAAACTATAGGAGCTTTAGGCTTAGCATATGTGAGAATGACAGTACTGACAATAGTTGTGACTGCTGTTGTAATTTTTTCTTGTTCTTGTAGGATGTCTCCGAAAGATTCCACAAGTGATGAAAGACCTTCGATTTGGTCCTCAGCCACTTCTGTGTCCTTGTCTGATGATAATGGTCTCTTTTCCGGCAGAACCGCAAAGGATTTCTTACTCACGGCCACATTAAGAATAGTTAAGAAATAGTTCGTCAAGTCACGAACATTGCGCTTACCATCGTTCATTTTGCGCGCTTGTACCTTAATAGACACGGTTTTCATTACTTCGAGTATCGTCAATAGTAGTGCTTTGAAATTCATAGGGTGGAGTGAGACCTCTTTGAAAAAGGAGAGACTCATTTCCCAAATTTCATCCATAGTATCTAAATCAATAGATGCGTAATATGGAATCAAGAATTCGCACAATGTTTTGTCTGTCACGCTAGAGTACATCGTGGACTTTTGCTTATCGGAAAGAACCTGAGGAGAGCACCGCGTCAAGATAGAGTTCAAAATGTGAGGCAAACTCAATTGTGAATGGCCGCTATCAAGTACGTGTAAAATTTTTATTTTTGTCGCAAGTGACCGGTTTGTCTCAAGTATCGTCTCTATTGTCTCTTGTCTCTCAAGTTCACTCAAACTCTCCAATAGTTTCTTGGCCCTAAATTTGAGCTTGTTGGACATATGTGTAATCGATTTTTGAGATGAGATCTTGGCCAAACCTGATTCCACGCGGGGTTTGCTATCTGCCCAATCCCAAATGCCAAATGCCGTTCTGATGGCATCTTGAAAAGCGATCACCACGGAGTACACGCGCTGTTCTTCCTCTGATTTAACCAAGGGAGACTCAATTTGAAATACTCCCAGGATAACATTACCAAAAAACCCATTTTCTCCTTGTTGCGCTTTATTTGCGGAGCTAAGCGTTGGTGTAACCAAGTAGGAATGGGTAATGGACAATAAATCCTCGAGACCCGAAAGACAAATACTGAGGAAAGCTTCAGTGTCACAACAGTTCCCAAGTTTTTCGAACCTCTTAATGAACGAGAAACATGTGTCAATCCTTTCGATAATGGTTTGATTGAAGTTCAACATTTCAGCGAAAATCGAATTGTCGAGCAAATACAATGATGACTTCATTAGAGAAAACCACTTCTCAAGTAAAGTTGGAGAAGCGCAGTTTAAGATTCCACGATTAATAAACGTAAGGAAGGAAGGTGAACCAGATTTGTCGTCCTTTTGAAAACGCACGACATTGGCATTCATAGACTTCGCCATGTCTAAAAACTCACCAATATATTTAATAAACATAGACTCAATGGGTTCAAGATTCACGCACCTGATCCCTGATTCTGAAACATAGTACAGACACGAGTCTATGAGCAAATAAAAGTGATTCACAAAGTCGGGTTCTGATCCGGTGATAAGAGACGAGTATAATTCAAGTGCCTTGGAAATAAATGTTGTGAAGTTAGCAATAGCCCGGTCATGCAAGGTACTGTTTTGAGGATATCTCAACTTTAGGCATTTCTGTATGATATTCAACAAAAGCGTTTTATAGTTTGAGATTTCCCATCCATTGGAAGTAAATAACTCGAATTTTTCGGCGTTTTCAGATGAAACAAACTCATGTGCCAAGCTCTCCTTGACAAACTTTTCGTTACTACCAATTAAGTTAAGAATAGTCTCAAGATAGTAACCGAAAAGTTTAAAGTCATCTTGAGGGTCAACTGTTGTTTTATCCTTTTGTACTAGAGAGAAAGACAAAAGGGGGCTGGTGACTATTTTCAAAAACCTGTTTGCTGACCCATCCGTGCACACATTATAGACAAACTTTTGCACATCGATCAGACTCTCGGGCTTCAGGTCGCGAAGAGAATCCAAGACGACAAAAAGCGGATTCGAAAGCAATGTTTCGGATTCGCTGATATCCTGAGAAAGACTCCAAAGTTTGTAGAAAGAGTGTAGTCTAATACGCTCAGGGGTTTGTAAAAGCACATATGAAAGACCTGCCTCGACCTCATTCGTGTTGAAGTAAATCCGCAAGTCAAAAATGCATCTTACAGCTTCAACCTGGTAGTTTGCAGGATACAGAGACACGAGTGTGGCCCAAAGATTGGAAAGAATTATTTTAAGCATCTTTGATTTTTCCGAGAACGACAAAGAGTCCTTTAAGAAGCGGTACAACTTGACCATTCCAAATATTGTTGATGCATTGCAGTCCCCTTCATCATAAGTTTCCCATTGGAATTCAGGGTAGTTGAGGAAGGCATTCTTCAACCCCTCTTGGGAAACACCACCAAGTTCATCTATATTCGGTAAGGATGCAAGATAATCACAAAGTAAAGTGGCAACTCGTTCACTTAGCGTGGTCAGATTCATACCTTGTATGTACCATTCCTCGAGACCCCTTACAATTAGGGACGGAAGAGCCCTTGAACTTATGGGAGGCTTTTGACTTTCTTCCAGAGAACTGGCCGAATAAAAGTCAGTTATCACTTGGAGCAAGTGTCCTTTGGTGAACTCATGAGGTTCATCGTTTTGAAAACCAGACAAGAACAGTTTTTGATTTGCCAATTCCACAAGTAGTTCAAGCGTGAATATGGTTTCCTCGCTAGCTTCTCGTTTCAAGAGGAAGGCCAAAATAGCCAATGGCACGTGGACATTTGTTTCGTCTTCGGGGAATTCAAAGTTGCGAAGAAGAAAATCGATGATTTCCAAGTTACTACCAGCATCACTGTGGAGCAACAACTCGTAGGTCAAGTAATTCCAAATATGGAAAGTTTCGACCTCATCAAAGAAGCGTTTACCCGCGGCTAACAAATCAGGGGCGGTTGAGTCGCCATTGCGCGAGGCTTTGAAACACGACTCGATTATAGGAACGAAAAGCAGAGATGTTATCGCCTGGCTGATCTCCCATCTGTCCATAATCATTGCTAATGAGATACTATAGGCATCAAGCTGACGCTGCAAGTTTTCGCTTGCAATGAGCTCTTTCAAACCGCGGTCTATGTCGGGCAAAGCATGGGCGGCAAAGTAAGCTTTTCGGTCTTCTGACTTGAGTGTCTCTTCGCCCGCGTCTGGACCAAGAAGCCACTTCCAAAGCCGGCGATTCAAACTCATGTCCTTTTTCAATGTGACGCGGCAACAAGCCATGATCAATAGTTGTTTATCGGTGGGAGAAATGACAGAGGTTATTACAGGAGAGTTGAGGGGAAGATGCGACAAAAGGAGGTCGAAAAATCCACGCATTACAATAATATCGTTGGCCTGATTGAAGCTGGAACGAGTGTTCAATGCCGCAGCAAATGCACGGACCAAAAGACCCGGTTCTGAAGATAGACACGCCTGTGCCTCTGCTGAGAACTTTGATTCTGTGTCCAGATCGATGGTAGCGAACATAGGCAAGCGAGCAGTGCACCAATTGAGAGCACCAAGGCGTTTTTCGGGGCTTGTGAGTATGCAAGCAAAGAAAGACAGCCAGAAGTGTGCATCATTGTCTAGTTTCTGCTTGAAGGAGTCTAATAAGTTCATTACATCAACAAACACTTCTGAGTTCTCGTCATCAAGACCTGGGAGAAGCGCTAGTAGAAGAGGGGTGGTGATTTCGTGTAAAGTAGCAGGAGTCAAATGTGCGAGAAGGCTATTTTCATAGAGAGATATGACCTGGGGCTTCACTTGCATTGAGCCAAAAGACACCACTGGGAGAATTCCAGGTAACCACACAGAAATCTGGGAATTGAGGGTATCAATGGTCAAAGCACCAAACACAGCCTCATAAAGCTCGAGAGCCTTGCGGTGAACGCCATTGGGGAGCTGCGGCAGGAGACAAAGTGCCATTTTGGCCAGCACTTGTTCTGGTAAAGGGAGCCACTGGACCAGGTGCGGGGTTTCGGCTGGAAGCGCCAACAGTTTCTTCAAGCGGGCAAGAAACGCAATGTAGTCAGCCCATTCCTCTAAAGCATCAAAGCTGGCAAGTGTTTTTTCTGCCTGAGCGAAGATCCGCTTGTCTCTAGGGGATAAATCTGAAGATCCAGACGCGAGGCCACCAAACCCCGGGATCGACCGGAGAAATCCGGTGTTGGAAGTGTCCATGGCGGGGATTTTTGTAGATTTGTTTTGGATTTTTGTTTCAATATATCAAAGAGACCACTTAAGATTCGCAATTTACAGATTCTTGGGCGGTTTGTGTGGAAAGGCTTTGGGGTGGATTGGTGGGGTAGACCGGCCAGGGTGCATGGAAGAAAGCGTGGGTGTTGAACCAACTTCACGACCAACCCCCGTACATCCCCGGATTTAATACTGGGACCTAAAAGGAAGGGGAATTTTTGAATGAAGTATTTCTTTTAAATTACTTTGTTGCAAAAACTTAAATTTGAAAAGGTTCTTTGGATATTTTGAGGTATTCCAAGAGATATTTCATTGTTTTGGCGGTTTGATGCTGGTTTTTGGTGTCACAATGTTTCCCGGATATTGCCTTACCCCGACAGTATTTCCGCCACGGCTGCAAAACAAACACGATGACACTTCCGAGAAGTAAGAATAAAGGAGATTCTTCAAGTTTGAAAGGAAACTAAAAAAAATAGAAATTATGGGCTTGTTTTTGTAAATTTAATTTGAGGTAGGTAATGTATAATTGAAGTGTTTCGTGTCTTGGCAGTACCGGGGCCGAGGCTGCGAAACGTCATGTGAGCCCGATTACACTATTGTCGAATAAAACCCACGGTCGGCTTATTCATATAAGAAATTCGTTTTATATTCTTTCATGAAGCCAAGAGACTTGAAACCCCCAAAAGTACAGTGGTTAAAGTCTGCTTGCGTCATTCTTCGAAACTGGAAAAGGCACGTGAGCTACCTCGTGCTCGCACGACACTTTCTGCACCGCGGCACACGAAGTATGAGAATTATTAATGGAGCGAATGTCGTTTCTTTGGATCAAGTATATTTATTGTGTTTGTTCGATTTTCTTTGTTGCCATTATGTTTTTAGTTGAAATTTGACAAACACTAATGACTTCACTGAAAGTGTATCTAAATGTGGTGCAAACTTGCAGATATTAATGTCAATTACTTGGTACCTGATATACATGTAGCTGTTGCAGATGTTAAGAATCTCGAATGTGGACCTGTGGCTCTCGTACATTTGATTCTATTTCCACTTTTTATCGGTTGTCTTCATCTACTTTGTGATAAATCTTTCACAAACAGCTTCGTGCTGTATCTCTCATTTAAAAACAGTTTCGTGCTGTCTCTCCATGCCAATCAACTGCTCTTCAAGAAAAAATGCTCAGTCCGGCAAATCCAAAAGCGATGCCCATTATTTTGTGGTTTTTTTTAGTTTTTTTATTTCATACCCCAAGTGTACGAGAATCATTTTATGGAGCTGAGTCAAACTAATTGAAATAGCTTGAACACCTTATGAATTCCCTGCCTCTTTCTGCGTCGTGCATTGTTTTCGTCGGTTCAATTTCTATTAATCGCGAGTACACTGCGGGTATGAATGCAATTCCCTCCGTTCACCATTTTAATGATGAAAAGAATTATGGAAAAGTATATGGCCACCCCACAAAAGCCTTCGTATATGACGAGAACATCCTCCAAGAACGTTTTCCAAATTAAATCCAAACGATGTGGTCTGTTGCCAGAGTAATACTGGCCAAACCCCCCCCCCCCACCAGAATATGGGACTATACAATGTAATAAATTAGAGCCTGTACTGTCATAGTACTGGGTTATATTTGATTTTTTTTGTTTTGTTTTTTTTGAATCCTTGCAACATTATTTATTCCATTTACTTCTACTTATCAAGAACCAGCGAAATGAAGCGGATCGCGTCCACCAACTCACGCTCATTGGTGCTATGAGCCACGCCTCTGTAAGTATTGAAATTCCAGTTGGTGAACCCCAAACTCTTGTATAACTTGCTGGCATCCTCGCCAAGTGAGTGGGCGATGACCTCGTCCTGATCACCATGGCCCTGGAACACAGGGGTACCGAAATTGACCCCCTGGGTGTTGTGCTTCTCTTTGATTGAGTCTGGGATAGGACAGAACCCGGAAAGTGCTACAAGCCCACCAATCTTGAAGTCAAGCAACGATAACACCGCCATGGTAAGAGCCGAGCCCTGGGAAAAGCCACCAATGACGATCTTTTCAGGTGGAATGTTGTACTTGTCGATTTGCTCCTTGATCAAAGCCTTCACCACCTCACACGACTTGAGAAACCCATCTTTATCTTGTTTTGGCGAGGTTCCACCAAACTGATAGATATCAAACCATCCGGGCATCCTGTATCCACCATTGACGGTGATGGGGATCTCGGGGGCATTTGGAAACACGAAGTTTGTTTCGTCCTGGGACTTTAAAAGGCCAGTTTGTTTAATAACTTGAGGAAACCACGACCACCCATCACCAGAATCACCTAAGCCATGGAGAAAGATAATAGCAGACTTGGCTGTTTTCGAAGCAGGCACACGGACACTTGAAATCGACATCTTTTTCTCTCCGCTAATCCCAATCCAAATTGATAAGATTACAAATGGTATACTTAGTCTTATGAGCAAGTGAACACACAGATTACTAGTGAGCATTCTCTAGGGCCGCACCGCACCGTGGTTACTTCTCATTGATTGAATGAAAATGCGTGCGCGTTTTCATGGAGCCAGTGAGAACGTGGACCTTTAATAAGAGAAGCAAGAACGCGAGGTAACACGGACCAATGCAGGCCGAGAGATTGAAAGTGTTGGAAATATTTCAAAGAGTGCGATGTTTCTTCAACGAACGTGTTTCGACTGAGGACTCAGAATATGGGTAAGTGGATTTGCTGCTTGGTTAGGCGGTCCCTCTCTTTATAACGATATCGTGAGCGAGTAGTTGATGGAGCTGCGATTAGCTTCGAACCCACCTGGAATCCAAGGTCTTTGGAATCAATCAGCTTCCAGTAAAGTGGCTCTATGCGTCTTGAATATTCTCTTTATTTCATGTGTCTATTCGGGGGAAGAACACCTAGCCCATAATTATAGGCGGATATTTCTTCGAAGGAACTTGCAAATTGACAAACTTATTGGGGACGTGAACCTGCCTAATAAATGGGTGGGCGTAGCTTCGATACCACCATCAATTTTTTTCTTTTTTTTTTACCACTCTGATTTCTAATCCCTGTGAGCTTGAATGCTAAGTGTGTCTTGAGATCTCTTGTTTACACGTGCGTATGAATCTGAAACGTCACTGGGCTTCAGGTGGTTCCAGAACTCAGTACTGCCCCCATGTGGCAATTTATGTATAATGGATTTTCTGTGTAAACATAATAAGAAAAATGAGTATATATCAGGTAATCTCTCTTCACGGGTACCCAGCATACCTTTAATGGCCCTTTATTTTAGTAATTTTGGTCAAACTTTCAAATATGGGGAGTCTCCGGTAAGAAACTCAAGAAGGTACGAGCTTCACATTCCCGAGAACTCAAGCCCATTGCGCATGGTCTTTATAAAGAGGTGGACTGGGCTTACCAAATAATCAGTTAGTGAGAAACTGTCTTCCTATGGGGAACCAAAAAATTGAAAAAAAAAAAAAAAAAAGCATATAAAAGGTATTAATAAAGCAGGCTTTTAAAAACACTCGATTCTATTTTGTTGAGGAATGGTCAGATGAGAGAGTTTTAATCGACTAGCTAAAACATCAAATTTGTGATAACCTTAACTTACTTTCAAACTCAAGTAATACCAAGATAATTTTGCATTAACCTGTTTATTTTTATAAGTATTAGAAGGAGAAAAAATTCAACATGAACGTTTAATTTTATGTTCTATTTCTAAATACTTTTATAAACGACCTACTTTAAGCGAGCTTCCAAAAAGCGAATCATATGAGCATTGCAGGAAATTTATGTGGAAATTGCTCGAATTTGGGTGAATATATGCCCTGTGCGCGTGAATGACAATTTCCCTTTTTGTCGTCATGAACACTACTATTGCTTGGGTAGTCTCATCTACTAGCTATTCAAGAAATTCATGCATAAGAAATAAAAACAAAACACCTACTACACTGTATCGCGACCTACCTCCCTGAACACCCCCCATATTGGTTCGTATAAAGATTTGAAGTTATTCCGTTTCCTGACCAAATACAACATTTAAGGTAAGTCAGGAAATATCAAAAAGATTGACCACCTGACAGGTTGTTGAAACGCTTACAGAGAAACTAACTTGGACAAAGCCCATATGTTGCTTAAGAACGAATATATTGTTTGGGTACTCTTGTGTAGACGTTGATTACATCTACCAGTACACAACATTTGAAAATTAAGGGCAAGGTAAACATCAAGACTCTTTTTCACCTTTTTGAATATATCAAGTTTTCAGTTCTTACCATGAAAAACACTCCCAATACCCCGGATTTGGTTCCCCAACCTTTACTAGACTCCGATCGGAGGAGAAAAGATAAGATAAGATAGTATGTGGTCATGCATACAGAGTATGGCACCGACTCGCGCTTAAAATGTCACACAATGAGCCTTAACGTGACAACCACTTTTTCCAAGACTGGGACCGTTCATGAGTAATTAATATGAATGATTTCATGCCTCTTAAAAAAAAAAAAGATTGCAGCACCACAATTTCGCATATGGTCTCCCACTACACTACTCAGTGTGGCTCTACGTGGCTTAACTAACGTTGATCGGACGGGAAACAGTGTGTTCCACGTGATGTGGCCGCAACCGACAGTTTTTAGGTGTTTTCAGACACAATACATTAAGATAATAGTCTAAAGAATTTGCAGAAATTGACGGCAAATACGAGCTTTCGTGTCTCAGTACCTTAGCCAGACGTATTGTAGGTTTTTTTCTATATTTATATAGTTTTTTTTCTATAATACGATTTGTTTCTTTAAAAAAAAACACCTTGAGCAAATGCAAAGTCACATTTACAATGATTTTGCTTGCACCAGATATTTGTGGGATTCTCTACAAATGACATCTCTGATGAACTTGAATGTAATAGTGGCACTATTACAAACTAGCTATGAATATTTGCGCAAACTCAATTGGTTTGTCGAAACTGTCCATTTCGGATAGAGCAGAGGTCTTCATTAGGGGTCACTCCCAATGGGAGACCTTGAGTGTGATTCTTGGGTTACACCAATCGTCATACACCTGATCTGAAGTTGTGAACTTGTTACAGGTTTTTTCTATAGCTTCTATAGTTTTTTATAGTTGGGAAGTACTGGTAACTTCTCAATTACAGCCTGTAATGAGATGTTCCTTTCAAAAAACAAAAAAAAAAATTCTCACCGAAGCGAGAGATTGAACCCTTACTGTGACTTTTTTTTGACAGCTTGGTCCTTCTTTTGACTGTTGACACTTTTGCAGCGAGCTTGACTAAGCAACTCTATAATCTTGAAAAACAAAAAAGAAAGAAAGAAAGAAATTCTTGATCGTTAAATAGTTTATTTTGATGATATAATGGCACTATTAGACCAGTGCCAGTTCTGGCGCTGTCTCTGGCCCCGATTCCTTTGTTCTCTTAGATTGAGCACCCACATCTTCATCGGCAGGGCGTTTCTTGTCGTCCTCTTTCTTTCCCTGGTCGCCTCCGGTGTTTACTGAAACTTGGTCACTTGCAGCCACTTTGAGTGTCCGGGCATTCTGTTTTTCTCCATTCACCACACGGAAGTATGGCTGACACCTCCAGTAGGGCACGTTTTTATATTTTCCGCCCCATGGTTGAAGCTCGCTTTCTGTAATGACATCGATTTCAGCAATATCAGGTTTCGCGTAGATCTCAGCCACAAGTGATTCCACCTTCTGCACGATTGATTCCCACACGTCGAAATCAGCATGTACGCTTGTTTTGCCGATCACCGGGCGTAGCTCGGTGTGTACACAGAGAAAAGCATGCAAAAGCTTGAAAAAGTGTGCCTTCATTGCAGTGCGAGAAGCCTCGCCGGGACACGTCTTAACGATGTCAAAGTACTCTCGAAGCATGCGATCGACTCTGGCAAACTGTTTATCTCGATCGTCTGTTTGGGTCCAAAACACACCAGGGTTGTATAAGTTACCCTCCGCGGACATGACTCCATCACAAGCAACCTCTTCCGTGCATCTCGCCAAGTCCGAAGGATAAAGGATATTACCGTTGGCAAAAAACACCTGGTCCGACGGTAAGTTGTCACGCAAGTAGCGCAAGATCTTCCAATTAGCCAAACCGGTGGCCTGGCCCTTCATCTCTCGCGTACGGCCGTGTATCGTAATGAATTGTGCCCCCGCGCTAAGCACCATTTTCGCATATGCCAAGCTTTTTTCCCAGTCGTCGTAAACCCGGATCTTTGCTGTCACGGGGCACTTTAAGTTCTCATGAAGCTTGCGGATCAACTTATACACAAGGTCCCAGTCATCCATCAAAAATGCTCCGTAGTTACCCTTGCGAGCAATACCCTGCGGACATCCTAAGTTGAGGTCCACTGCATCGCACTGATCTTCGATGTGCTGCGCTGCTTGCAACAAGTACTCTGGGTCATTTGCACAAAATTGTACCACGAGTGGCCGATCTTTCTGTTTATCTCCGTCCCACTCAGACCACATCTTTCGCCGGTAATTTTCATCGGTGGCGAAAAGTTTGGCATGGAACATAGGCGTATAGCAGAGCTCGGCCCCATATCTGCGCAGTAGAATTCTCCAAGCGAGCTCCGACTGGTCCACCATGGGGGCCACAATCGTCTTGGGCTGCCCAATCGCATTAAAGAGCTCACGTCCTGAAAGTTTACTGACAGTCATAACAGGCGTCAGTCTATTCCACCAGATTCTGCGTAATGAATTAAGGAAAGTCACTTTGAATGATGCGATGCGATATGATATCTGAATTTTTTTTTTTTTTCGGTGTTTCGTTTCTTTTTTCCGCTGCGCGAAAATCGACCCCACAATTCTGCACGCCTTTTATCATAGAACCACGATAAGGTTGAAAGTTCTGGACTTGTGTTTGTTCGCTAAATCCACGAAAATCGACTAAAATCGGTTTCCATTTGTGAAGCACTTTTATAATAGTCTCATAGGGAATGCTACCGTGCACTACCAAAAGTTTCCATCAGGTCGTCTTTCTTCTATAGACTGTTCTACTCACGCCGGGTTCATCAATTGTAGTCTTCTCCACAAGTATCCTCCACATCCACAGTTATACTCTGCCATTAATATCCAACGCCATATGCTTGAGTGCCTCTGCAAACCTCATAGCAAGTGGCCAAAGAGGAGCGTCAGCCAAAATGCGTACCCCTAAACCAAGAGCATGGGTCAGAAGCTTACATTTCTTCACCAGCTTCACCTTCATCGTCTTATCGTTCGAACGTACAGCATCAACATTTTTGTGAAACGATTTGCTTTGTGCAAAATCAAAGATCCCACCAGATTGTCGGTTCAAAAACTCCGAATACGACGTCTGCTCTTGGCAGCTAAGAGCAGTGTCGATAGTCCTAAGAACTTTCTCACAATTAAGCCAGAATGCACTTTCTGATACACTGAGCGATTTCCCGTTCTCGATAGAATCTAATGTCTTCCCCAAAATCATGACGGCAATAAATACTGCAGTCAAAAAGTAGACCGGCGTTCTAACAGAAGTTTGTTTCGCATCATTGACCACCGAAATGTTGTGAGTCCATAGTTCGAGTACATCCAAGGCATATTTGGATGCTTCTTTCAACCCTTCGACATCTTTGTCAAGATCTGTGAGCAAGTGACTCATTCCACTCCAGTCCCTATGAAGCACGGCCGACGTAATCGGAGAAAAGTTTACCGCAAGTCTGATTCTGGCAAGGGGTACCAATGGTAAAATCAACTTGAGTTCGGCGTTTCTATTGAGAAGGTTTTCATTCTGGTTGTTGATTAGAGTAGATCCTCCGTTTTTGATGAAGTACTCTTCCCAAGAGTTAATCAAGTATTCTAATCTGGGACGACATTCAACTCTCCATGTTAAAAGATCGGAGCTTCCTGAATTATTGCAATAATTAATCAGGATTTGCTCATGAACATACATGAGGAGACCAAGTGACTTTTCAAAGTTGCATTTGTGATCCCTAAGCGGAGAACCACTTAACTGCGCCGACAATTCTTCCAAGCTCTGGTTGTTGCTCACTTCGACAATGTTCTGATCTTTGCATTTAGAGAAATAGCTATTCCACTCCGCGGCATCTCCGGCTCTCCATAAGTTTTCATCACTGCAATGTATCCCACTTTTAATCTCTGATCCTGTCATGGGTATGGCACAGCCAAGGAGAATACTTCGGATGACTTCCAACTGATAGAAAGTGAGTGCTGTCCTAATTCGTGTTTGCGCCATTATAAAATATCCGAAATTGTTCTGCAAATTTATTTGATCGTTTGGATTTGAAATTGGAGGTGGAGGCACCAAGAACTGTTCAAGAGGCCTATGAAAGTTTGTTGATCTGATCAATCCAACCATGGATTCCATTTGCCGTGAAGTGATCTCAACCATGTTTGGCTCATTGAGAAACATAGATATGAAAATGTGGAGGACAAGGCACTGGTGAGCCATTATTGGTACTTTCTTCAGCTGTAGTTTATTCGGCGTAACTTCATTTTCAAAAAACCTGTGAATGTGATACTTCGACAAATTGAAGAGAAGAAGCGTATTTGAGTCATGATACGAATATAGGGCACCAATTGAGCACATTGCCAAAATCATGGGAATATTTTCGAAATTATCAATCATGGGATTTTTCAAAGTTGGCAAGTGTATAAACAGGAAGAATGTGTTAAACTCTTCGCCATAAAGATTCATGTAGGCATTTAAGTCTTCCTTTGGGGGGAAGTGGTCGTCAGCGACTTTGCTTGCTTCAACAATCTTGTTCCGCAATTCTTCCGTGATCAAGTCATTCAGCTCTCCAATTGTAAATCGTGCGCGAGAAGCTCTTCGTGATGCCAGACTAGACAGTCTCAGGTCGTCTACCGGTGATCGGTTTGTGACAGTTAAGTCAAGGAGACTCTTCTGTCTTACTAAGTCATCCTGTTTCAATTGAAAAAGTGAAAAGACCTCATCACTCTGAAATTCATCCTTCATGAAAGGCATCCCAAGAAACCCCGTACTAGTAGATGCAAGTGGAACTTCATTTGTCAAAGGAATCCCCTTGATTTGTTCAAGCCAGTTGAGGTCATCTATATCATTGCTAAAGCCTAGCTTTCTGCGTTTGGAGTCTGGAGGTTGATTCTGCTGGTCTGATAAATTTGCATGAGGACTTAAACTTGCAATTTCCCTGTTGGGAAGTTGTTTTTGGCCTTCCTGTTCCTGTAAAAACATCATATCCAGGTTAAGAGCAGAAAAGCCGGCACCATGACGTAGTTTAGGGGTATCGCCGGGTTGGCATTCATCCACAAGCCCAAAATCAAATGTCATTGGAGTGGTTCCCGGGATATGATGGGGATGCTCAGGATTCTGGAACTGAAGGCCAGAAATCACATTACTCGGTGGATTCTGACGAAGAAGTGCACCCACAAGATGTGATTCAGAGGGAATTGTGTTGAGGCTCATTTTAAACGGAGATTCATTCTTGGATTTTCCAAGCAAAGGATCGGCCCTGGAGACACCCCCGGATTGAGACATCTGTGAAGGTTGGCCCAGGGCCTCGTTGAAGTTTAGGTTGTACCAATCCAAGCTGACATCATTCAATTCCAGTGTCATAAGACCTGGGTAATCGATTTCAGTGGCATTCAACTGAGGCGTGGCGAAGCCAACTTGTGGCGGACCCTGTGGCATCTGATTGTTTCTTATAGCCAATGCATCCTGAAGATTGGTATAGGAAATACCTGAGACCGCAGAAAAGGATGCATGGCGTGGGTTTGACAGCAGACCCTTATATGCGGAAAAATTCTTGAGATCAAGCGAGCTTTTGAATTCAAGTTGCTCGGTCAAAAACTCCTGGCGAGCCTTGTCCTTGAGTATCTTCTGTTTGTCTTTCAAATCAGGTGAATCGCCGGTAAGCGGAGACGGCTGCTGTGTGTAATCTACCACAGAGACACTGTGATTCTGTAGCATGTCCAAATCTGAAAAGCTCGAACCAGTGCCAGGATTAGCACCAGACCCCGCGGGCGTGTTGTTGTATGAGTTCGTGTTCGGTGAAGGAATAACCCCTGTGGACTTACTGAAAGGCTGGGATGAGCCACTCGTTTTTCCACTACTGTTAAAAATACTACCCTGAGTAGACTGGTGGCTCGCAGGGAAAGAATTGGTCCTTGGAGACTCGTCACCCAGGTCCAGAACTGGGTCTCCATGGATGGAATTGGCAAATTTAAACAGCAGGCCCGGGAGCGGGGCCTTGGCACGCGTGTTATTATGGAGGATGATGACGTTTTCGTTTGAGGTGCCTGTTACTGTATGGGTATCTGTCAGGTCAGGGCCACTGCCATGGTTGAGGGTAACAGGTAACAGGCCACGCCGCACAACCAGAAAAATGTTCAGATGCACTTTCTGCTGGTGGCGAAGCACCAAGTCACGTCTTGCGAAGCATCTGCCACAAGCAGCACACTGGTACGGTTTCTCATTGGTGTGTGCTCTTTCGTGGCGTTTCAAGTGCTCTAAGCGTGCAAATCCACGCGTACAAATTGCGCACAAGTGCGGCCGTGGCTTATCAGTACGGATCTGGAGGGATTTCTTTGGAATAGGCTGGGTCATGCTACTGGCTGATACCACTGATGTGTGGTTTTCCTGTGGGGAGACAGAAGTGGACATTAATCGGAAAAAGCTCAAAGACTATTCTGGCCTATGTGGAGTAAAGGCAATAGCAAAGATAAAGCAGCAGCACTTCTCTCGCGTGAAAATAGCTGACAAAACAATAGGATGACTGTCTTGGTTGATGAGACCTGGGCTAGTAAAGATACTGCTGGTACTATGGGGTTTTTGTTTATGTGAGTGCCTTTCTTCAAAAAAAGAAATCGTTTGCCTTTTTGATTCAATGAGAACTTGGTTTCTCGGGGGGTAATTTCGGCGCAATAGGATACAAGAGTCTAAGTTCAAGGGCAGGTATTACTTCAGAGCGATCCAGCGAGCCAAAAAAAACAAGAAAGCAAAGTGTAAACTCAAAGATAATAAGATGAAGCAAAATTATATCTGGTCAGAATCTTGCGTTTCAAGTGATAACACTAAGGATCCTTATTGAAAGACACAGAAAAGGAGCGGCTTGATGAGGTGGGCGAATAAATAAATTAAGGGTCTTAACGGAATTCCAAAACAAATAGTGAAAGAAAAAAGGAGTCTTATTTTGAAGTCTTTGGGTGGACCGGTTTCGTAAAGTATTTCTGGTCACCGAGATTGGTGCTGGGTGGGGTTGGATGGAAATATATTACTCGGAGGTCCGAAGAATAGCGCGGGCGTCGAGTCTGGGGAAAGGCGAAAAAAAGAACAGAGTGCGAAGTGTGCACTCCCGAGCATGGTATGCACGGGCACAGCGGCGCGCGGATGTGGGCATGCACACAATTATTGACATTCCAAGTTCCGGGGATCAGTATCCCCCACATTCGAACAGAGACGGATTTAAAGAAGTCAAGAAGGAATAAGGAGGATATAAACCAACGTCTTGGCTAAATCTGGAGTGAAAGGTCTTTGTTTCAAGAAACTTTTCATGGACTTTCAGGTATTCCGCATGGCCCTATTGTTTCTTTAAGTTTTTAATTTAAGGTTTTGTTTTTGTTGTTTTAGGGAGGACTCTTTTCCTGCAGGGCTCTGGGGTGCGTCAGTGCGACCCGCCCTCTTTTCCATTCTTGTGTCGATAGGTCTTCTTGTGTCTAAACTGTCTCAGATTCAGCGTTAGGTGGTAAACGTTCCCAGACCGAAATCCATCCATGGGCCCTGCACTTGGGTGTGAGTAAGGAGAGAGGATTTTTGTGAATAGGTAAAAGGCAGGAAACTCCTTATGAATCCATCACTCCTCGTCGGGTCAAAAAAGACAAATCTTTTTTTAGCGCACATATTTCCTTGCAGAGGCCTCAGTTGCTTCATTCCCAGTTTCCCCAGTGTGGAGGTGGTCAAGATGCAGTTCGTATGTCGGTGATACTGCGCGCCGGGTAATGTCATGCAGACATCCGCCTTCGTAAATGGTCATTCAAACTTAATATGAAAATACCGCGTCCACTTCGAGCCACTTCGAGCCACTAGACTGCGCGGCGCGAAATGTTCTTCACGAAATCCCGGAAGTCTTTGTCGAGCTCGACTGGCGTTCTCGGTTAAATTTTCTTTTCACTTTTTCATGGAGAGGGGACTCCATGGTGGAGCAAGCCCAATATTTATATATATTGGAAGCTGCCCATTACTCCGCGTTTGGGCCCCTCTTTCTTTGTTTAGACCACGGTTTGTATACGCTTGCTTTTTTTAGCATGGTAGTTATTCCTTTTCTCTCTTGGTCGCTTATTTCTGCCAAGTGGTAAACGGTGTAGTGTATTTTCATTGTCCTATACGAGTATCTAGATTGGAACCGGTGCGTGACCTGCTTCTTCAGATCTCACTGGACAGGTTTCAAGATAAAATTTTCTTATGCTGAGGTTTTTGTATTCTTTGAAACTAATTTGGACTTCCGTTATTGTTTGCATATTGTTCCCCAATGTGGTTTTTGTTGTATTTTCGAAAGCTGATGGGGCCGAGGATATTGGATTGTAAGTTGTGGAGAAATTCTACATACATAGGCTTCGCACCACAGGGGTTGTCTGGGTTTTAAAGTGGAAGTCGAAGGTTAGAAAAAGGGGTATTTTTTTTTTCTTTTGTTTGTTTGTTTGTTTGTTTGTTCTTTTCTTTTCTTTGTGTTTGTTTTCAGGCTTACATTTACTTCATAATGTTTTTTTATGGCTTATTGGCCAACTGGAAAGGAACTGTATGTTTATATTCATGTGAGCTCGCTGTATGCTCATAAATCGGAGGACCGAGGTTAAACCCAAGAACAAAGGAGCATTCGGAAATGCGGTTCAGTAATTTATAGTGATATGACTCTAAAATAAGAACAAACCATTAAATAAGTAAACATTACTTTGTTTTTTTTTTTTTAGTTTAATTTGTTTGTGGCAATCCTTCTATCTTCTAGGAGCATTTTGGATGAGCCCTACTAGGTTGCACACTCGAAAAAGACTTCGCAGCCATTCTCGAGATATGAATAACTGAAGATCGTTACCATTTCCATTAACTTTTGAGAAGGAAGTCAGGAAAATGAAAATTAAACCATTCCCGATATTATAAGCACGTTTTTGATTTCGGGGCATTTCAACGAATTATTTCTTTGGCCTATTTTATTGCTTGTTGTTCATACCTATTTTATTGCTTGTTGTTCATAATGCGATGATCCCACTTGGACCAAAACCAAATTTTTCTCCATTTGGATAAATAATTGTCTATAGTTAAATGTGGGAGGAGAATCTATCAGAAAATATTTCCAACCCAGTCATTATAAATAACTTCTTCCTTCTGCGAATTGATTCGGTCTTTTGCAATATCATATAAGGCTTCCCGTGCGTTCTACATTTCACGATGGTGTCGTTTGAAATGTACCATTTAATATTTTTCACTAAAATGTGGAAAGAAACGTTGCTTCAGAACTAAATATTTTGGCTAACGATATATACTCTCTTGCCAGACACGTATCAGAATTTTTGGCCATTACAATCAATAGTTTTTAGTTTATGGTTAGATTCCGGTTGTCATTAATGGTGTTGAAAATTGATATTCTGTGTGTTCTCTTCAGTGACCCGATGTTAAGTAAATTTGATCATATTTGATGCATTGAAAGGAGATAAGTGCTCCATTATTTCAGTGCTCCATTTTTTTCAAGTTCTCCATTCACAATTCAGCTTATACTTCCGAATCCGAGTGTTCTGTCGAATTTTTCTTGAACCAATATATATCGCCAACGAAACAATTAATGCACCTAGACAGAATGACCATTTTTATAGAAACGTTCAACCGCCCCGTGGTGCTTTGTCCGAACATAAAGTTCATTATAGAAGCCAATCTTAAGTTTCCGTTAAGAGTTTATCATTTTTTGGTTTCAACTGTAACCATTAATGTGCTTTTATTTCTCCTAATTTTATTCGTGAAAATGAGAATACTCCTTTTCATCGAGATTAAATAGCTGCAAACTATAGGGCACAGATGAATATATATCATGTACCGTCCTCATGTGCACCACTACCGCGACCCCAGACTGAGAACACCCCGGTTTAAGCAACAAGTTTCCGGCCTCAATCAAAAAGCTACAAACTACAAAAGAAGAAAATAATGAAGATCTTATTTACTACAGGGGCCACAGTTACGTTCCGTTCGCTCGTCGATACTGTTGCAGATGCAGGGTTTCTTGAATTCCTCGTAAAGTGTGGCTTCAACGAGGTTTCTCTCCAGTATGGAAATGAAACCAACCCCGAAACAGGCGCTAACACCAGCAAACCATATTTCAGCGACGTCCTAGCCGAAAAAAACTTGATTGAGCATTTTGACTTCACCCTTGCGAATGAAACAAACGATAAATCCGTGACGGTGTTTGAAAACAAAAATCTCAGCTTCCAGGTGTTTGCGTTTTCCGAGAACATAAGTTCGTACATTACTGCGGCGGACCTTGTGGTTTCACACGCCGGAACTGGGTCCATTTTGGATACGCTTCGCCTTAAAAAGCCCTTGATTGTGGTCACCAACGACTCGCTTATGCATAACCATCAGGCCGAAACGGCCGACCGGTTTGCGGCCGAGGGTTACTTGGCCAAGGTAAGTGAACCCGAGTTGGCCCGCGGTGTGCTCCAACAGAAGATCACTGAGTGGAAGGATGGCCAGTTGGTGTTTGATACGTTTCCGGATCCGCCCAAGGGGATATTGGCGAGTGTTATTGCCACAGAGTTGGAACAAATTTAGGAGGTGCAGAAATGTTACCATTATAAGGAATCTCGCTGTTCCAGCTGTTGCACATGTCAACAATTATGGTGGTGTGTATTTCCTTTAATGCAAGAACTACTGAAGAAAAAAAGTGCCGAATCCATTCTATCAGGATGTCTCAGTTTCACTGCTCCTAACTGAACTCTTTGTTTCGGTGGTTCAAAGACATCATTCTCGACTTTGTGTTTTCCTTGGTGACGTGCTTTTATATATGAGTTCGAGCTGTAATGCTGGTTTATTATGCACATTAACCGTGGAAGGGGGCCTCTACTGATTCTGATAGTTCCCAGTATTCTGCTCCCAGTACTCCCAGATCTGTAATTTATCTTCAGCGCTCCACAAGCTGCCTTTTAGAATGTTTTCTGGTCTGGGTCTTCGTTGGAATTGGCAGTGAAGGTTTCTGTGACATACGTTGACCAGGAGAATGTCTCGATGTATGCTAGCTTTTCAGGGGCTTAACTACGAATCTTCGTTGTGTTAGTCTGGCCACAATGTTATGAAATCTGGGCGATCATGACATTTACAGAAAAATCATATCAAGTAAAGTATCATCACTGGCTCGATGAAGAGGACCCTGGATTATTGTTCCATATTCTTTATTTTCGGTATTCTTTTCATCCATGCTGCCTATTGCAATTCAATTTCAATGCCCATGTGCAACATCGTACTCCTTGAATATATCGATATTGTCCAAGGAGAGCTTGATATGCATACCCCATCCAAACTGTTTTGCAGATGATTTTCAGACATCTTTCCCTAGGAGTTGTGACTAGCGGGTACTTCACGAATTAAGCACGCAATCTTTATTCCACGGAACCCCATTATTGGGCCTCTGTCTTTCTTGTGACTGACTATTATGTGATATTTTACCGTCGCTTTTGGTTATTTCATGTCACGACTACAGGCAACAGCCACACGCGACTGCGGTTTGGTTTAGTTTCAGTATTTGAGGTGGAATAAGTCCCTTTCTGAACCGGCTTTTGCTGTGCTGCTTTGCATGATGGCCCATCGCCTCGATTATTTTTCTACTAAGTTCGCTTCGTTTTTGTTGACTTTGTATGTGCTTGGAAGCTATTATTGATTCTTTGCTCGTCGCAATGGACATATCCTTAAAACCAGGACGTTGGCCTCGAACGCGACTCAAAATACGAGCGGGAAAACGTATTCTCACCCCAGAAAATTTACGACCCACCACTCAAAAACTAAAACACTCAAACAAAAAAAAAAAAAAGCATGGGATGGATACCTTTCTCGTACTCTGGGCCTTCTTTGCTGTCAGAGAAATTATTCGAAATCGGCCATTCTCGTATACTTTTCGCCGTTGTTGACACTGGACTGCACCACTACACCGAGCCCCCCAGTGCGAGGTGGCATCCAACATGGCTTGAACTTCGCACGGTTTCCAGGATTTACCAATCAATCATACCGTGACCACTATACCCTAACAATCCCTAGCGATCTCATACCAAACACCCCAAACACTCCAGGCACTTCTTTCCATCCATTAAAGCCCCTCAAAATAAGAATATGTATCCATACAGAACAATCCCCATTCAGCAGACTCGTCGACGCAGAAGGCCAAGACTCTTCACGAAAGATATCGAGACCCTTTTATATGGTATGGGCGACGGGCCTGTATCCCTTGATTCAACGGTCAACTGTTTAGAAGATTGCCTTGTGGAATTCCTAACTGATCTCTCACATGAGTCTCTACAGTTTGCACGGATGCATGGACGGTCGAGAATCAAGGTTGACGATGTGCCGTTTGCCCTTCGGAACGACCCTCAGAAATTAGGAAGAATGGACTATATCCGGGAGCTGCTTGCAAAAATCGAAAAGGCCAAGAAGATTTATGACACAAACAACGTAACAGCAAATGAGAAAGAGTACTTTTCTGATGACGAAGACGAAGACCAGGACGAAGGCGCACGACCCCTGAAGAAAGCTAAGAAGAAAGAACGTGGCAGGAAAAAGAAGAACGATCAGACTGCCGCAGAAAATTCCAACGAGAGCGAGTGATTGGTTTGATTAGGAGTTATAAGTAAGAGATACTGGTTTTTGTCCCCCTTTCCCAGATTTCTGGCTCTATATACACTATTCGTCAGCCACTTCAACATTCTGCACGGCCGTTCCTCTGACATATTTCTCGGTCTTAATTTGCTCGGTGATACCATCGAGAAGGCTACGAGCATTCATGACCGCCCTTGATAGAAAAATCAACCCAACTACCACAAGATCTTGGTACAATTCGGATGTAGCGTCCACCACGCCATAAACCATTACGTACACTTTGTGTGCCAATATGATTGCCATGCTTGAAAGGAGCTTTCCAAGCTCCATTCTATGCGCCCAAGTTTTGAGATTCTCCACTTCGGCCATTCCCGAGGACAAGGTCGTAAAAATAGGAATAACTGTCAATAGGCCCACTAGGGAATGCATAATAAAACCTGGCCACGTAAAGGAAATGTTAATAACCCCATCGTTCTGGGTCACCACAGATGACCCAAAAATCTTAGACTCTAGCTGAGCAATGTAAGAAAAGTGTATCTCACAGAAAAACCATACCTGTACCATCTTATGCCCCAAAAATGACCCTGCTCTAGCCAAGAAACTGCGCACATTTCCAAATGGCGCAGCAAACCTTCTTCTTTGTTCGGCAGCCAAGTTCAACATCGCAAACCCTTCCGGTCCGGTATCAAACATCAGAAGGCCGACCAATTGAGCCAAAAGGCCAATGCAGATCGAATCAACGTCAGCTAGTGCCCAGTTAACACTTTCGTAGGGTGAATGTTCTAAACCTAAAGCAGTAGCACCAAGCTCAGTCACTATAGTAAAGGCCCTATAGATAGGTCTTCCAAGGATCATCGCTAAAACCACGATTATCATGAACAATAGAGCTCCAAAAATGGACACCATTGACACGAGAGCCAAACACCTTAGTCTGAGGTTTGGCGGGCTGTATACCACGGTATATGTATCTTCGCACACGACATCGGCGTCCCACCAATCAGTATCGTCATCATAACTGGTATCCTTAAGTGGACTAAGAAGCTGGTCCGCCTTGGTGACTGGTACAAATAGCTTCCGCAAAAACTTCCGCGAGTTATCGTCACTACTAGGAGCACGAAGATATGACCCGTTTGGCACAAAACACGCATAGACAGAAGGGTCAGTCCTGAAGATTTCCATAGCCTCTGAATAACTTACGGGCTTAGAGTAGTCAGGCTCTCCGATTTTGAGAAAACTGGTTAGCCCATCTCTATAAACAATACTACCCCTTTCCTGGGGAACAGGGGACCCAAGAATGAAGTGCGATAAGCGGAGCTTGTGACACAACACGACAAAGGACCGCTTCCAAAACATCCGGCAGTATTTGGTGATTATGGGCTCAGACTTAAGGATAAGTGCAACCGTAAAAGCCCCAGTTTGAAGCGACAAAAATGAAAATTGTCTGATGGGAAGCAAGGCGCCCTTACTACCTGGGGCGTGAACCAAAAACCGGATGCCCCATGTGACGAATCCAATTCCGAATACCACAAACGCACTGTAAACTTTGGCACTCAACAAAATGCGCAGCATCTGAAGGAAAAACGGTTTGACCACCGCGTCGTGGATAAGTCTTGCGTTGGGGTCTTCGGGGCTTTTGATGAAGTAAAGAACACCAGGGCGCAAAATGTGGTTTCTTATCATGCTCACGAACATGGCGATGCAAAACATGTATCCCGTGCCCCACATCCAATACAATGCAAACCTAATGACAAAGTTCAGCGTGAATGTGTTGGCGAGAGTAAAGAAGATTTGATACACAGTACCCGAAGCCGAATCCTGCAAGATCTCAGAGACGAGAAGCGGAGCTATACAGAAATCGAGAAGCCAGCCGCAGTATACGGGAAACAACACAATCTCAATAGCAAACACCGCAAACACTTTGGCCGTAGACGTAATCTGGAACAACAGCTTGTATACTTTTCTGTAGATGCCAGTAACTGGGCTACCGCTTAAAGTCAATCCGGTCATAAGTTGGCTGATTGAAAAACACACCATGAAGTACCCAATACAGAGAAAAGCAAAACGGGCAAGGTAATTGGGTGGCTCGACGCGCTCGAGAGCTGTCACATCTTTAATTAAGGCAATGGTGGGATCCACGAATTGCTGCATAACAATAGCTGTTGCCAGGGTAAGGTACGCATGCGACATTGGCTTCAGGTAAACAATGGCCGCATACAAATCTTGGGCCTTTTCCAAAGGAAAAAAGCTTAACACCGGCGATATAAATAAAGCATGGCACCCAATACAGAAGTACAGAAACACAAGTGCAACAAAACTTCCGAGAATGTGAGGAAGAAAGTAAGTGAAGAATAAGAGAAGAAGCGCAGCAGAGTCGATAAGGAATGTCAACTGTATAGGCATGACCGGGTGAAGTTGTAGCCCCAAGATCTCAAAGAAATTGCCGTTATTGTTTGCGGCCTCTGCCACCGCCATCTCGTCCTCGGCAATGTTGCGCCGGCGCTCGAGTTCCTCGGCCGTTTCATCGTCAGAGTCTTCATTGCCGGCATTAGGCGCTGGTGCGATGGCTCCGTTGTTGTTGTTGATATTATTGTTGGCATTGCCGATGTCTTGGCGTCCTTGCATGGTGTTCCCTCTATTGTTTGCAACTGCGTTGGCAATGTTGTGGTTCAAATAGGCCATGTCATCATCATCCTCGCTTTCTTCTTCGAGTTCGTCAGAATCGGTTGTGTTTCGCTCATTTTCACTTTCAGAGAAAAAGAGGGGGCTTTCTTGGCGAGTCGGACCGGAGATAGCGCTGTTAGATTCGGAACCAGACTCTACTGATTCACCCGAGCCATTGAAAGGCAGCAGCTCCTCTGTGTTGTTATTTAATGAGAATGGCTCTTCGAGGGCCTCCCGCTCAAGCATATTCTGGAACAATTCGTCAAACTGCCCGCTCTCCAAGGCTTCGCGAAGATTTGTGCCCGGAAAACCTACGTTGGCGTCATTCTGGATATACTCGAGTGAACGCATTGCCAAGTTCCGTCTAAAGTTGGCAGCCTCGACTTCAGGATTAGTTGGATTTCCCTCGGGCCTAGTAGCATCTGCGGTGGCGCTCGAGTCTGCCTGGGCATCATCGGTGTTCTGAATGATCTGGCCAAGCAAGTCTGCCAACTTCGTTTTGGGCTCCTTGCCTATCTGGCGCAATAGCAGCTTCGTGTAACCCTCCTCACGCACGACCCACTCGTGCTCGATGAATAGCACAAAAATCACAAGCACAAAAGCCACAACCTGAAGCGTGCCGCTGAGATAAGTGTTGTACATGAAAGTGACAAACTTTTCAAGCACGGTAGCCTCGGGGCTGGTGAATAAGTGGCCATTTTTCGTATGGGAATACGCACCATAAGCCATTACGTGAAACAAAGAAAATGTGGGCGACGGCATCTTCCCATCAACGGCGTATGTGCATAGCCGCCCGACAAATTTCCAATACACGGGCACCTGGCACACGCAAACCACATAGAGCATAATCGATAGTTGCTTAATGGCCTTGGTCTGTATCAGCACCACGAGCTTGTGATAGATTTCTCGCATGGGCATGGATTTCGGCATGTTGGGGTCATAAAGCGTCACGAACCGATACGGGGTGTTGCAAATATCACACCGTTTTGACTTATTGTTGGAGTGCTCAAGCCATTCTAGAAGGCACTCTTGATGAATGTATTTGATCGAGCCCCGACATTTGCATGGGTGAATCAATGGTTGTGTGGCTGTGGCCTCTACTCGGCAAATCCGGCAAGTGGGCTCAGCATCAGACATCGCCAAAAAAAAAAAGACAAAGCTTAAAGCTAAGGAAAAGGTTGATGAAGATAAATAGAAGAGGTTCCCCAAATGATATATGTGGAAATTTGAATGTGGAACGGCTTCTTTTTTGTTCTTGTTTTGGCTATCTTTTTTTTTTGTTGGGGAAGGTTTGGTCAGTGATAAAGGCTGAAGAATGGAGGCAGATGGTGCTCGGTTATGAGTCCTAATTTTTTCCTGTGCTCAAAGCAATTTGTAATGAGCTCGTTTTCTACGCACCAGTGGGGAAGAAAAGGTGTGGTATTTCGAAATTCGAAATTTGAAGAAATTTGATATTCGAAATTTGAAGAAATTTGATATTCGAAATTTGATATTCGAACTTCACTTCTTGATTTCGTAGCCAGGGATTGAAAAACCAAGTGGATCCCCTTTTTGACTTTCAGTTTGAAAGTTTTTTTGACTCTGAAGTTGGAAGTTTTTTTTGGTTCAAATGTGGAAGTTTCTTAGCTCTAGGTCTGAATATTTGTTTGGCGTAAGATGTGGAAGTTTTTTGGGTGTCGCCCCGTTCCCTCGGATTTTCTAATTCTTCAGGCTTCGCCCAGTAAAGGGTACACACTATTTTTTTTTTCTTCTTCTTTTTTTTCTTGTGGTGTCGCACCGTGTGTTTTCCTCCGGCCCTATTATTTGCCGGCGCAGTTTGAGGCGTAGGCCCGAGCACGTTGTTTCGGTGTATCTAAATGAAATGGAATGTGTTAAGAATGGAATGTGTTAAAATGGATTGTGTAAAGATTGGAGTGTTTCAAGAACGAAGTGTTTCAAGAAGGGATTGCTTCAATAACAGAGCATTTATTGCAAATAAGATTTTAACATAGTATTTTTTTTAAAGAATATTGAAGAAAATTGAAGAAAATTGAAGAAAATTGAAGAAAATTGAAGAATTTTGAAGATCTTCAATGTTTTCATGTGAATTTTAAAATTTGATTACACCCCGAACTCACCTTGTCGGTGTCTACTTTCAATGGCCGCATACACTACCCCGCTACAATAAGTGTGGGTAGGAGCTCACTCTGTGAGACGAGAAACGGCTATCTAGAGCACTGGTTACATTTCGATACTTCGATGAGAGGGGAAAATTTAAGAGGAAATTTTCAGATTTTCTTGGTTTGGCACTTTGGACTTAACAACTTAATATACTTCAGGGATTTTTAAAGGCCCCTTGTGGCATTTTTCTTGCACTGTCTGCCTCCTAGTTGGCTAGTATTATGGAGTGCCTTGCAATAATTCTTTGTAGTAATTACTTAACGTTTGAAGACTGATTCGCGAAGACGGGCCAAGATTTATAGTGGGACAACAGTATGAGTGACTTAGGAAAAACAATAATCCTGAGGTGTCATAAACTAGCGAGCCTGGAAAATGATATGACGATCTTTTTTCTTTAATATTGTCAGGTAGAGTATAAGTTTCCTTGAATTGTGTACTTTTACTGTAATGACTGAACCAAATCGCTTTAATTCCAAGAAAATTATATTGTAACGAAAAAGACCAATAGGTTGTTCAAGTTTGCCATTTTTGACCAAGATAATCTACATATATAAAATGCACAGGTACCATCATTTTTCATTCCCAGTTGGCTTCATCAATAAAATTCCTTGATTATCCGCATGGCCCACCTCTTGAATCCGTCCGTAACTCGGTGGTATATTGGCCTATTCTGAAAAATAACTTTTATATAATTCATATATCTCTAAAATTTCTATGGAAGTCGGGAACTAAAGCTTTGTCAACTGAGTCGTGATCTTGGCTGACCTTAGTTTACGACCGCCTCTGGCTTTTCGTGTTCAAGAATCTCTGGTGCCTTGAACTCAGCATCAGGAGCAGCCTCTGGGGCTGGCTCTGCTTGTGCTACAAACTCTGGCTTAACTGCGGCAACAGGTTCTTTGGGGGCGTTAAATTCTGGCTCAGCAACAGCAACTGGTTGTTCTTGTTCCTTGATTTCTGGCTCAGCAACAGAAACTGGTTGTTCCGGTTCCTTGATTTCTGGCTCAGCAACAGCAACTGGTTGTTCTTGTTCCTTGATTTCTGGCTCGGCAACAGCAACTGGTTGTTCTTGTTCCTTGATTTCTGGCTCAGCAGCAGCAACTGGTTGCGCTTTCTCTTTAATCTCTGGTTCCTCTGGAAAGATTGGCTCATCCACAGTTTCTAAAAATTTGAGTTCGTGGACGACCCCCTCTTCTTTGCCAATTGTGGCCTCGTCAAAGAGCTCTCCTTGTGGGATGTCCTCAGGAAGAATGTCACCAAAAGGCCATTCGCCAACGTGAGTTTCTGCTACTGGGGGCTCTTCGTGAGAATTTCCGCTAGCAGAAAGGACCCTTTCTTCCAAGTCCACAACAAGAGGTGTTTCCTGGGCTTGGTTAACTACATTGGTAGTTTCCGACTTCGCGGCCTCAGTTGGGGGAGCCAAAAGAAAGTCGGAGTACTCCTTGGGTGTTTCGAAGAATGTGTTGCAGTCGAAGTCCCAGCTGGAAACAAACTTTGCGCGGAGACACTTTCCTTTAGTCCATGGACTACCAGAAATCAAAGGCGACAAAGTAGAGTAAGCCACTGTAGATGCAGCCAAGAAAATGACCAAAGTAATGTACGCAGGCTTGCTATACTTTTGAGACAGCGTCACCAAAAGGTCAAAGAAGTGACCGAGTGCCAAAATAGCAAAGTATTGCGATGGCAAGTAGTGGTGCAAGAAAAGTTGTCTGCCCATGATAAAGAATGGCAAGTAGTGAATTGCCCATCCGACAAAGTAAGTGAACATTTGATAGTTGTAGTTGAAAGAGGCCTTCTTAACATTCAAGTTAGAACCCGCTTGCCACTTGATAATAGTGATGCCAACGTGAACAATGAATCCAACTAAGCATGCAGAAGCAGTCCACCAAACAATTGGGTTTCCGATAAAGTAGACTTGGGTGTGGTTTTTGTTCCAGTAGTTAATACCACGCAACAATACGGGCCACTCGTGGGGCTCAGATTGCCAGTTGTGGTGAGATGTCAAACCGTTGTTAATGTTCCACATGACCTTATGAGATTCAAGGAACTTTTGCAAAAAGTTCAATTTAGGGTAAGAGACCTCCTCCTTCGTCTGCAACTTATCGTTGGTGTTAGTTTCAATATACCAGTGAGTCAATGGTCTAGCACCCTGGGAGGCAGAAGTAACCTCTTGTTGGTCAAAGCCCCATTCCTTTGGCAACCTGACATCGCTAGAGAATAGGTAATGACCAGACATGGCGTGTCTCAATCGGAAAACAGACTCGATAGCTCTCAACTCATCCCTGGCATTCTCGGGACTCTTGTGCTTCACGATTTCGACAATCCAGTCATCGTTGGCATCACCTCCAAATCCATCGAAACCGTAACAAGAAACTTCCTTCTGCCAGTCACGGTCCGACACAGGGGGCTTCTCGTCGTGGGAGTGCAATCTCAAAGATGTCTTTACATGTTTCAATCTAACCTTGTCTCCGTTCTTGATTTGGACAAATTCATGGGGGATGGACTGGTTGTATGGCTCAATCAACCAGTCGTTGTTGGCATCGACATGTGGGTACAACGTGATTTGTTGTTGCTTCGATCCAGCAGGGTAGAAGTGTTTGTGCGAGTGCAAGTAGCCTCCTCTAGTATTGACGTGGCGGATAGAGACCACGGAACCAAAACCGACTGGGCCAGTGGTGGTATGAGGGATAGTGGCGCCATTCAAGCCGGCCTTGAAGGCACTGGACATGAAGGCTGATCCATCACCGTCGTTTGACAAGATGTTGAAATGAACAGCAAAGAAAGTCAAGTACAAAACGAGTGGGACGCCCAAGAGAAAAGAGGCACGCGCAACGGTGTGCTTCCAAATGGCGTGGGACTTGACTTGCAAGTCACCAATAAGAAGCCACAAGTGAACAACACACAAAACACCAGTCCATGCAATGGTAAAGAGTCCAACCCACTTGGAGGAGAAGGCCAAACCTAAGGAGATCGAGCATGAGAAAAGGGCGCGGTACCATGCGAACGTAAATGGTTGCTGGACCTCAAACTTCTTGAACGCGAAAATAGCAGACGCGATGAAGAATATCAATGGTGAGTCTAACAAGATGTACTTACTGATGGTGATGAACGAGTTTTCAATCAAAAGACAAGCAGTAGTGATGAAAGCAACAACGGGACGGACGCCCGAAGAGCGTAACGTCAAGTAACAGAGCAAAACGGTGGCCAAACCCAAGCCGGCGGCGAAATAACGCATCAACACGTAAGGCACGTTATCTGGGTAGACATCGCCGATGTTGGTGAAGTCAAAAGAGCCATTAAACCCACCCAACAGCGACACGGCAGCGAAAAGCATCTTGGCTAATGGAGGGTGCACGTCCATGAAAAACTTACCCAAGACGTACTTCTTTGCAAAGCCGCCGAAATGAACTTCGTCAAAAACGACAGAGTTTGGAATTCCAATGTTGCGGAAACGCACATAGGCTCCCACAACGAACAATGTTCCGATAAGTGGCCATTCACGACGCGTCACGGCCCGTTTCTGGGTCACTGATTCAGGGACAGCTGTGACCAAATAGGGTCTGAGCTTTCCCTCGGCGAAAACAGGCTCGGCCACGGGATCGAAGTCCAACAACGAAGCCGAACGCGAGGATGCGGACGAAACCTTCGCAGGAGGCGGGGTTGATTTCAGCTTTGATTTCTTGGCCATTTTGGTGGTGTGGGAAAAAGAAAGCGCAATGAACTTTTGGTTTAAAAAAGAGGTGGTCGCTTTTTTCCGGGCTGGAGGTTAAGGTATACGTGTCGCGGGGTGGAGGCCGCGCGAGCGAGTCGTGTGGTTTCTTTGTTTTTTTTTTTTTTTTGGCCGGGTATTTTGCCGGGTATTTTGCCTGGTCTTTTTTGCTCCTGAGGCACGTCGCGCGGCGCGCAGCACGGGCGACTCCCAGGTTCCGGGCTAAATTCTCGTCCACAATTATGGGGGTATTTGAAAAAGGAACTGTTTTCTGTTTCAATTGTTAATGGAATATCATATTTGCGTAGACGCTTATTCTTTTGCTTTGCTTTTCTCTTGCTTTTCAAGGGTCTGGTTCTCATTTGTGGAAGCGGTTTGGTCAAAGTCTAGGCCTGGCCGGGTACAGCCGTGCAATGTTAAGGAGAGCCCCCTTTGACATTATTTGTCAAACCTCCCCCATGTTTTAGCTTGTTGCGAAAAATTTTAGTAGGCGATATTTCTCTTTTTTTTTCAACATCCTTTCCCTGAAGAGCTGACCGAAAAAACTCCTACTTTTTAAAAAGATAAAAGAAAACAAAACCCAAATTTGTTAAAGTACTCTCGCGTGAAATATTCCAAGTGTTTGCAACCCTGTCTATGTTCGCGACTGGTGGCACAGCAAACACGCGGCCCGTGGCCCTTCCAGAAATTCGACACGTGATTTCCACGACACGCTTCCACTGATCCACTGCAGAATACAAACAAAGGTTGCTACATTTAGTGGGGTGAAAATTCCTTTTTAATATAGGGTAATTTATCCCAAAGATATTTTCTGATCAATATATGCATGCTTGTTTGAACTGAATTTGGAGAATGTTCAAAAAAAAAAAGTGGTTCTAATGGAATGGCAGTAGGCGTATGGGTGTGAAGACTACTGTGAGAGTGAGGGATTTGTTTAGAATGACAACGTGACATAAGGTGTGAATCAAGTTGACAATTTTCTTTTGGTCAATGTTTTGATACATCTAAACAACAAAAGATGAACTCTGTAAGGAGTGAAATAAAATCGACTACTTCTTAAACATCAAAAAAAAATAAAAAAAAAAAGAAAATAAAAAAAAAATAAAAAAAAAAAAGAAAAAACGGAAAGAATAAAAGAGGTCATAAATAAAAGTCCATAGCGTGCCATCAATAGTTGATATCAATGGTTTGCAGGGAATCATACGGGCCCTTCCGCACAACAGCCCTTACAAATAGGAAATACCCACAAAAAACCAAGCTTCTTAACCAAAATAATAAAAAAAAATGACAAAATGCATTCTCTTTCAAAATAATTATTCTTCTTGACAGTTAATTGAGTTTACAATTTGGCCATTAAATCGATACCCGACATTCTCTAGAACACTCACCTCTCTGGGTGCGAGTGCGAACCTTAAAAAACTGCCCAATACCATCCGAACAAAGCCAAGCATTAGAAAACACCAACTCAACAACAAAATATTTACCAGTCCACCGAATAACAAACAGAAACTCTACAGCCCGGTATACCTCGAATTATGTTTTGAATTTTATTATTAACTGACTTCATGGTCCTTGGAGTCAACCGCGTGAACACGTTCTCAGAAACGACCTGGGCCACACTCGTCTTGTCTTACTACGCCCAAATCAGCGCGGCGCCAAGATCGAAAAAAAAAAACGCGTCGCCCTGCGGCCTTGAAAATTTACGAAATCTGGGGCCACCCCGCCACCCCGCCAGATCTATCAGCTCGCATCCGGCCCGGCCCTGGGCCACGAAAAAGTAAACCGAAAACAACACACGCAGAACAAGATGATGATGATTAAGATTAAGATTAAGATTAATAATTTCTAAACACCATAACAAGATCACTAGATCAATAGATCTTTAGAAAATGCCTAAATGGCCTTGAAATTAAATTCGAACTTTAATCTTTGATCGTTCATTTCATTCTCTTTATAAAAATCAGTAAGGTCACTGTCCCTCTGTTCTCGTTGTTCTTTCTCGTTGTTCTTTGAAATTTCATTTTTTGCTTTTGTTTATGTTTGTTCTTTTTTGTTTCAATCTTTCAGCATTTACTTCCAGCGCACTACGTGAAACCAAAGATTCAAGCACGCTTGCACCCCGAGCCGGCCCCATTTTGCGAGAAACGAAGAACGCACTGTTTCTTGACACCACCCAGATGCACGTCCACATGCACTACTCATCACCATACAATATACAACACCACCAAAAAAAAAAAAGAAGCAGAACACTACCACGTTTTCTGGAATCTATTCTCCACACATGTGGCCAGGAAAAAGAACCTTGGGTTCGCAATTGACCTATGGCGTCAGCGGCTCGCCGGTTGTGGTCTCCACACCCACAAACACATCCAACCTGACGCATTCTGCGCTCAAATACCCTCGGCTGAGAGACCACGGTCCCGTATTCCATCCGATCCTCAATTCCACGGTGGAATTATGTCCTCTGACCTCCGAAAATGAACTCAAACTACGACACGGCTATTCGGCTTCCCTGCTGAACCATCATGACGAAATTGGCGCACCTAAGGACCTCTTAGATGCTATTGACGCCGACGCACGTCCGTTCCATGAACCAAAAGCATACGACCCGTCTAAAGGCCCCCTTTCTACGTGGTTTTTGCTTGGTACTGGCGCTTTTTCCGAACCTGTGTTCATTAAAGGAAAACCATACACCCCAAAGGCTAAAAGCTCCATCATTTCGGTACATTGTCATGCATTTACTTCCGATCTGCATACCCTCAAGGTAGTGCCGATGATGCCGAAGAACAAGAACTTTCTCGACACAAAGCGGCCTGAAAACTCACAAAAAGCCTTCTTTGCCGTTCCAGATGCCTCAAATCTTGCTGTAGAACTTCGGTTTCCTTTTCAAATTTATCAAATTGAAGCCTGCCGCGAACACAAGTTGCTAGCGGTGCGCGGGCTTCGACAGGTTGCATTTGTTGCTTTCAGCTGGGATAATACTCCCGGAATTAAGCGCATTGTCCTAAAAAGAGCCTTTTCTATCTCCCACAAAAACGCAGATTCCGCCTACATAACATTTGGCCTCAATAAGTTCGTTATTATGGACGTGGCAGGCACGTACAAAATATACCTGTGTGTTCTCCGAGAAACCTGGGAATATTCTCTCATCTCCGAATCTGTTGTGCCTCACTTCGATCCCTGGGACACCTCAGCATGGAGGCGGCTCTTTTGGCCATCCGCATCTGACTATTTCTATGTTTTTTCTCGGAAAAGTGCCGCAAGAGTCTCGGCCAAGACCTCTGTTGTCAACAAACTCATTACGTTTCATATATGGTCTCGTGCACAAGACATGGCACTCTTTGGACAAGAACTCTTTCTCTTGACTTCTCAAGAGCTTATATGGGTCCGAATATCTCCTGGCGGTGAGTTCCATCGCCTTCTTTCTTGGAAACACTACCTTGATGACCAAGACGTCACACTTAAGCTCACAGCATGTTACTGTGGTGCAGATGATGCATACGTGTGCCTCATCTACTCGCAAGTGTCGCCAATTTCTTTGATACACTCTTTTGGAATCAGAGACGGCCTTGCATGTAGTCTCAATGACCCATCCATTTTCCCCACATATGTCAAAAACCACACATTCATGTCCATTTGTGAAGCGAGCAGAGCCGACGACACAGTCAGCTCTCTTTTGGTGGTTGCGGAAATGGACACTAATTACCGCCTGGTACTAACCAGCTACTGCAACTTAGAGAACCGAGCATTCCGTGCACGAGACCTACCGTCACTAAACTCAGCCCCGGCTTTAAAGCCTAAAACTTCAAAAAATTCATTGGAGGATCTTACGTCGCTTTTCGCATACATAGGCAGCATGGTAGGCATGGGGGTGAAAGTGGATTCCCTAGAGCAGTCCCAAACACAAGCATGCGTTGAGCTACATTCAGACTCTGACTCTTTGGCAGATTTTTCTGATGATGAAATTATTGAAATGAAAGAGAAGCAGCAGACTGAATTAATTCAAAAATATGCATTCAGGCTCGGCACAGACATCGATGAATTTTTCGAGGCCAATGACAATACGACCGCCAAAAGTGCTATCTCACTATCTTCATATCGCTCTTTGGCCACGATTGCCGAGATGATGCCTACCGAAATTGAGGATCTTGACGAGTTGGAGTCTATGTTGTCCCAGCTCGGAAATTATTACGCGTCAGAAGGTGTCACTCTTCTACCGTTTGATTCAGGGCTGCTTGAAAAATGTGATGAAGCATTCACGTGTGCGCGTAATTCAATCAAAGAAATCCCTTCTGCCCTAAAAAAGTTTGCTGAGGGGGCAACTTCACAAGCTGCGATAATACTTGCTACGAGTTTAACCAAGGCTCATGCGGACTTCTTTGATGACTACATCGAATGCGTCAAGGAAGAAACGGAGGGGTTCCCCCAAGAGCTCTTGAGTACACTTGAAGAATGGCCGATTGATACTCCTTCGCCGACCCAGAATGGAAAACTGGACCTTGCAATCGTCACGCGGCCATTGGGAACTAACCCCCAGGGCAACGGCCAGAGGCAAAAACCAAGTCTTCTTCGCCGTGCACTCGAGCAGAACTCGCAGCCCATGTTCAATTCACAGGACCCCAACGGTCTGGATTCAGAAACATTTCTCACTTCACAAAATATTGGGTCTACTAAAATGGGCCCCCCTACCTCAGCCCATATACACAGCAATGGCACTTCATCGAGCATCTCTCTGTCCCCGCCACTTGCGCATACTGATATGGAATCTATTCCAGAATTTTCGCCACTTACCGACGAAGAACAGAGTCAACCTCAGAGTCAACCTCAGAGCCAACCCAAAAGTCAACCCAAAAGTCAACCCAAAAGTCAATCCAAAAGTCAATCCAAAAGTCAATCCAAGGGTATTTCCACAAGCCAACCCCGAAGCCAACTCTCGAGCCAGTCCAAGCTGTCGATCAAAAGACCTGGCTCCCAACCAATTGGAAAGAAGAAAAAGAAAGCAAAAGGAGGATTTGCATAAGCCCAATCATTTGTTGGTCATTTTAGCTTTTTTTTAAGTGCTCAACACTATATCGACGATGCGTTTGCACTGTTCTTGTCCTTCATTCGTTTCGTTTGGTCTCATGCCATCAAACCTAGCTTGGTCTAAATGAAGGCTAAGCGACACATAATCATTAATCGGACGGAAATTTGTAACTAATCACCGATATTCACTGCCCAACCTTCATTCACTCTCTAATCTAAAGATAGCATTCCCCACCCACCTCCTTTAGTCGGCCAAGGCATACATTGTATGAACAATACTTAATTCATGAGACAATCAAAAACCTAATATGCATTAAATAAACGATATCTATAAATGAAAAAGAAAAAGCAAAAAAAAATTAAAAAAAAAAAATAAACAAAGTAATTCGACGACTATCAATCAAAGAAATTACTTCGATGGATCATCCTCGAACCTCAAGTCCCAGCCAATCTTCTCACCCAAAACAGGCAAGGCTTTGGCCACGGATTGAACGTCCTTGTCACCTCTACCGGAAACATTGATGATTATGTGCTGGTCGGGAGACATAGTCTTGGCGAGTCTAAGTGCACCGATGATGGCGTGGGAGGACTCCAAGGCTGGAATGATACCTTCCAACTGGGATAACAAACGGAAACCTTCCAAAGCGTCGGCATCGGTGACAGCGATAAACTCTGCTCTTCCGGTAGCCTTCCAGAATGCTAACTCGGGCCCCACACCAGGGTAGTCCAAACCAGCAGACACGGAGTGAGTGTCGTGCACCTGACCATCTTGGTCCTGCAAAACATAAGTTCTCACACCATGGAAAACACCTGGAATACCTGCGGTCAAAGTAGCTGAGTGACGTGCAGTATCCACACCGTCACCACCAGCCTCGACACCCAACATCTTAACAGAAGTGTCCTTCTCAAAAGGCGAGAACAAACCAGTAGAGTTTGAGCCACCACCTACGCAGGCAACAATAGCATCAGGCAAGCGGCCTTCGTTCAACTCCTTGAATTGCTCCCTAGCCTCCTGACCAATCACACTTTGGAAAGTTCTGACAAGCGTAGGGTAAGGGTGAGGACCAATAGCAGAACCAACCACGTAGTGGGTGGTTTCCAAGTTAGAAACCCAGTATCTGAAGGCCTCAGATGTAGCATCTCTCAAAGTAGCAGTACCATTTGTGACTGCAACGACCTTTGCACCTAAGATACGCATTCTAAAAACGTTCAAGGCTTGACGCTCAACATCCTCAGCGCCCATGAACACGCAACACTCCATTCCGAACTTAGCACATGCGGTAGCAGTTGCAACACCGTGTTGTCCCGCACCGGTCTCGGCGATGATACGCTTCTTGCCCAATCTCTTGGCAATCAAAACTTGAGCCAAAGCGTTGTTAATCTTGTGCGAACCAGTATGATTCAAGTCCTCTCTCTTCAACCAGATCTGAGCACCACCCGCATATTCGGTTAAGCGGTCAGCCTTATGGAAGCTTGAGGGGCGGCCGATGTACAGGTACAAAGACTTGAACTCCTTCCAGAATTCAGGGTCAGCAGTAGCACTCTCAAAGCCCTTTTCTAACTCAGCCAAACAAGTGTGCATGGCCTCTGGAACATATTGGCCACCAAAGTCACCGAAGCGAGGATTGTACTTATGAGCCTCTTCAACAAGAGCAGAAGGCTCCTGGTGGGTAGTAGGGGCTTCATAGTCCTTGTAAGCAGGTGGGGCAATAGGAGTGTACTCTGCACCCAAAATGGACTTGACGAAATCACGAGCAACCTCTTTACGCTTTCCTGGCTCGGAATCGCCCAAAAGCGTAATGATCTTCGAACCAATCACCACACCATCAGCAGCCTCTCCAACGGTCAAAAAGTGTTCTCTGTTAGAGACACCAAATCCAACAGCCAAAGGCGTGTCACCAGCAAATTTACGTACTCTGGCGCACAAGGCAGAAATACCCGTAGACACCTCAGTGGAGGCACCAGTCGTACCCATACGGGAGACGACATAGATGAAAGAGTCGGCGATCTTTCCAAGGGTAGCCAAACGTGCGTCTGAGGTGGCTGGAGCAACAAGAGGCACATACGAGAGGCCGTATTTCAGACAAGAGTTACGGAACTTGACGGCTTCCTCAGGAGGAAGATCCACAACAATGTAGCCGTTAGCACCGGCGCGTGCAGAGTCCTCAATCATTTTTTCCTCGCCGTACTTCATGATTGGGTTGTAGTAACCCATCAAGATGATTGGAACGTCGACACCCAGTTTTCTGGCAAGCGCAACCAATTCAAGGCATTTTTTCACAGTAATACCGTTTTTCAAGGCAACATTGTTGGCAGATTGGATAGTAGGACCATCGGCGATTGGGTCCGAGAAAGGAATACCCAACTCGATCACATCCACACCACCTTCTTGCATACCTTGCAAGATTGGCACAGTATCTTCAATAGTAGGGAATCCTGCGGTGATGAAGTTGACGAGAGCATTTCTGCCCTCGGCCTTACACCGTTGGAAAGTTTCTCTTAAAACCTGGGACATTTTTTTTCTTTCTTTAAGATTTTTTTTTTTCTTTTGTGTAGCAAAAAAAGTTAAGAAAAGATACCGATTAATGAGTCTCGAGGGCCGGGTGTGGTGATATATATAACCACGTGAAAAATAGATCGTGGAGCTAGAAGTTGCGCACATCTGTGTACAGGAATCCTTGTAAATCCAAATGAGTCAGTTCAGGGTAACCCTTGGGACGGTAAATGGACGAACGGGAGCGGGTGTTTTGCCACGAAATCACAAAAAACAAGAAAAAGTGGCGGAAACCAAGGGGAATTTGAATGAATGTGAATTAGATATGAATATTTTTATAATACCAAACATTGTGGAACTTTACAAAAAAATTTCTCTTCTCTTGTCATTTATTCCTTCACTTCTTTTTTTCTTTTTTTTTTGGAAACTATCATATATATTTTTGAAATTATCGATCGGTTTCGCACTCCAGCAGTGAAAATTAGTCTTATCTCTTTCACCCGGTTTTTCTTTTATTAAAAGCACCCCACACAAGCTTGGAGAATATTTTAAATGTTTTAATATCTCTCTAGTTATCTCTAGTATCCAAACCAGTTTATTGAATTTCCTGTCACAAAAGCCAGGTATATTTGCACCAGAAGATATTCCGGGATTTCCGATATATTAAACTCTCTGCAGGCGGTAGAATACAGGTTGCTTGCTTTGAATGACCCCGGTGAGCAAAAGAGACATCGCATGATTACGTATGTCAACGAGAGCTCTCAGTGGGAAACGGAAAGAAAACTAACAGGTAATCGTAAAAGAATCATTTCATGTGGCGATGTTGGATCTTCAAGAAGGTAAAAAGGTAATACATTCCCAAATATGGAATAATCGGAGAATTCTTAATCAAGGTAAAAGCGGGGTTGGTCCACAGCAGACAGTTTAATACTGTACTAGTATTTTAATTCTAATTTTGGCCGATATCTTTAGATATTGGACATATTGGATTACACCGGCTTTAATGATATTCTTCAATGCCGTGCCAGAAAAGGTAAATTCGTATATGGGGCTGTTTTCAACTCAACTGCTTCCATTACTTTTTCTTGGTGCCTGGTCTGGGAAAGCAAGTGAGAACAAAATCCATGTGCCTTGAGTCGCATCAGGCTGGGCAAGGTTCGCCCATGTTGCTCATCAACGTCACATCATAAAGACACTAATATTATTTTATAAGTTTATCTTGTGGAAGAATTGAGAACACAATAAAACTCAGTTTGCGCTTTAAAAAATGTGTCCCCGGTGAATGTTCTTTCCTTAAGACTTCCGTCATTAGTTTTTGGTCCCTTGCACCGTTTCATTGTCTTGGATGAAATTGAAACTTCGGCCATCATTTAAGCGTTGTCTCACTTCATTACCCACGTGATGAATTTGATAGAATTTTGACACAATGTCACTTCATGTAATTTATGGTTTGACGTTTTCATTTTAGTCCCACGTATTTGCGATTCGATCACAATAGAAACTACACCATTCTACAGAGTCTGCATGATAAGTGGTGACAGAATATGGGTACCAGTGATATGCCCGAAGTAAAAAATATAAATCTCAGCAAGTATACTCTGGGGAAAATATTAGAGTTTTGGAAACTTCTGGAGATTTTAATCACTTAACTATGGGTCATTTTCGGGGTGCTACGTGAGTTGATGTAACCCTTTTATGAATCTGAGTGAGGATAATGACTTCTAATTGGATACTAAGTGCTATAAAGGTGAGGGTTTCATACGAATTTCATACCCATGCTTTTTTCCACAAATGTTTTGCCTATTCGAGTTTTTCGAAATTCACATCCGAAGTAAGAACACTTATCAGCGGTATGATTAACATTGTGGTCAATGTAATAAAGCAACCACCCAATCCTTTAGAAGTGTTCCTCATCCCCAACACCAGAAATCTCATGACCAATAAACTATAATCCAGGAAATGAAAATGAATCCGTTTCTAGGCCTGGACTTGGGGTTGCTAGTCCCCACACAACATGATGGCGTCAAAGATGACTTACATTTGCCTTTTACAGCCAATAAAGAAGACCGACATATTGAAAGTGGGGTGTATTTTCCTTGCGTACGAGTTGACCCAAGGCGTGAAATCCACATATCCACCCCTTGTTTTTTCTTGCTTGATTTTCTTTCCGCTATCTCCTCTTTTTGGGCATCCCTTTATAGCGAGTCAATATTGATCACGTTTGCCCACCTCGTCGCATCGATATGTACAAAACGCAGAACGCAATATCCCTATCTCCTTATTTTATCTTGAGATGCCCACGCAATTTTCTTGAGCTCATGGTTTCGCTTCCCTATTAGTTCGTCACTATTCTCAACATGCCAAAATTGATACTCTTCTGGAGAATCTTACCCAATCATGATAAAAAAACCCCTCATTTCCCGTTTGAAAGATTTCTTCGCACTTCATCGGCCTAGGTGGCTCCTGTCAGCCGTGTTGTCTTTGCGCTAGACTGTCCACTCAGCACCTCGACGTCGTATCCCAACTTTATTTGCGTCAAGTTAATGATGGGAAGTAGACGGTTATATTGGGCACAGAACGTGGAAATATCGTGGCGCAAAGTCTGCACTTTTGCAACCAAGGTATCATAATACGCCTGCTGGCTCTGATTCTCGGAGATTGTTGCAAGTGCACGGAGAAAAACCGCCATGTCACTACGAAGCACATTGATCTCCAGCTTGAGCCTTTCGAGTTCTGCGTAGATTGTCTGGGGATCTATCCGCCCGGACGTGATGTCGTCAATTTTAATCAGTTCCGGGAGCACCGCCATTGTGTTCATTGCGGGTATGAGGAAATGGATGCTGTAGGAATAAAAGATGGGGTATGTTTTCAGGTTCTCTCTTTTTGGCTTTTTCCACTTTTGGTGCGTGGTGGAGCTTCTGACCGTTGACGCGCACTGCCTAGGGCCCACTGATGGGTATATATATGTTAGGAAATACAAGGCCTAGGTGAGACAATGTAGAGAAAGGATTCCAATGAAAACAAACAAAACAAAACAAAGTAAAAGTAAAGAATAAGATATTGAAAATACACTAAATTAAAATAAGATAAAATTAGACGCTAAATTAACATGTGATAATATACTAAGTTTAATTGCATGTCCTGGTGAATTCCTCATGGAGTGTTACATCTTAGTCTCTGGGGCAGTTTGGTGCCTAGAATCGCATGGTGCGTGTAAGACGAAGGCGGCAGCATGGCCCCAAACCAAAGTGTTCGTCTAGGGTTTGAAACTTTATTTTTTTGTTTGTATTTTAATTGCTTAATTATTTGTTCTTTGTTCTTTTTTTTGTTCTTTGAGAAGCTGAAAGATTTATTCCCTTTTTCCTTAATCAAGATAATGGCTGAAATGACCAAATCTACTATTTTCATCCACGAACAGTATATAATTAAATGCGGAATACTGCTCGTCATGGGAACATAGAGGTACACCTCTCGTTATTCAAAAGCGCCACATGAACCAATTCGGATAATGAGCCATCTTATTCATTCCTAAGTTACCAAATTGATATTTTCCACTGGTATTCAACCTATGACTTTATCTCGTGCATGGGTTTGTTTCCGCGTGATCCGGAGCTGTAGACCTGACTGTGCTGCAGAATAATCCAGAATACGTCTTTCCTAGATTGGACGGCCTCAAACTATAATGGCTAATTTCATTTTTTTTTTTTTTCTTGCAGAGAAAACAGAGAAGGAATTGAGCCTGGTTCTGTTATGACCGTTCAGAGCATTTTGTACCGCAATGAATTTGGTTGTTTCGCTTTCAAAATGTCCCAAACAGGGACACTTCACATTTATGGAATAGCGGGCATAGTCTAAAACTCGGTACTCCCGATTATAAAAATAGACTCGGTGTCAAAATCCCCGCTGCACTGAAAGTCACTCTCCCACATTCATCAATAACTAACTCCTTCTTATACTGATTCAACGGCAGAAGAAGACGCGTGCAATCTCAAGATACTTTATGATTAGGGTTTCTTCACGATGACCTCTATCTCTTTTACCCACCGTTTGCTTTTTTCAGAAGGTGGGGTAGCTCCCCCTTTCTGGCTAGCTCCCTTGCTGTTGCTGGATCCATTACTGGCTTCTCCTTGACCTCTTGCTCGAGGCTGTCGACGGCGAATGTGCACAGTGTCATGCTCGGCTTCCCATTGTACTGCGTACTTCTCCTGAAACTCTTCCCATTTAAGACCCTTCGGCAAGCACTTCTTCAAATCCGACATGCTATATGTATAGTAGGCGGTGCCAAAGCATGCCACCATATGCTCCATGATGCGCGGAAGACCCATCGTCATCACAGCAAAAAGCAGGTGATCACTTTCAGAGTTGTAGAGTGCCATCCACTTATGATAGTCACCCAGGGACCACGCCAACACCGCTTGGAGTATCCGTGCATCCTTATATGGATCCAAGTATTGGTGGAAAATGCGGAGGCTTTCACCCACATGCCCATTACGGTGGCACACATGCAACACCAACACGCTAGCGATCTCGCTCTGCTCCGCCAGCGTGAGTAATCCGGAACCATCAGCCAAAAGGTACTGAATGCTGGGAATATATGTTTGGTAGTGGCCCACTGCCAGGCTCACGCGCACAGAAAATAAGTGCACCTTCTTTGAGAACTCGCTGGGGGGTTGGTGGAGTAACGCTTCACGGAGCTTACGCAAGCTCGCCAATACCTGCTCAGACCTAGCACTACTGCCACTACTATTGTTTGATCCCGAAGCCAGCTCCGTCCGTTCTACCTGTTTGAATGTCTCGAGGATCCAGTCAAAGTACTCACGTTGTGCAGGCTCGCTGCTTTGGAGCTGGTTCTCCTCGCCACGGCCGACATAACCATACAGTTTTGGATCTACTTTACTTGATGTGCCGTTTTTTCCCAGGAACCGCATCTGTCGGAACTGCCTCTTCTGCTGCTCATTAAGAGTGGCACCAGGTCCCGCCTGAGTCTTGGGACCCAGCCCTTTTGATGGACACAGTGCCATCCGTCGGGTAGATGGATACGTGTTCATTTGACTGTGAATTGATTGAAACGTGCGATGACTGGGGAAGTCTTCAATAGGTATACTTCTTTAGAGGTTTAGCGGGTTGTTGCAAACGTCCTGGCTCAAATATACGCGCCTTGTGGCAATCGCGACGTGGTCAAGCTCACGTGCACACAGATACCAACATCTTTTATACCGGTCACACCTCAAAGATTCACAATATCCCCTTTCCAAGTCCTGGTCGCCCATCAGCTTATCCCGTTTTCTATGTGGAATTTTGGTACTATGAGTTGTTTTCTCGTCTGATCGTTGGCCATTAATCCCCCTTCTGTCGGTCACGTGATTATACAAATGAACTCCGACGCTGAGCCAGTCTCAAGTCATGGCTCTAAATGGCGACATCCAACAAAGGATTCGCTCTCAAACTTGTAGGTATTAAGTAATTGAAAATTGGAATTGGGTATAAATAAGTTTGAGAGTATTTAGTTCCAAGGGAGGTATGTCTGTGTCCTTACTAGAACATCCGGCCCTTCTATAATATAAGTTTTCTCTTCTCAAGCAAGGCTCGGCTTGCAAGGCAACGCTCACCAAAGTTGAAGACACCCACCAATAGAAGTGCTAATATAGATACCGCCAAGCTCAAATTGAAAACCAGATCGTAGCAGTGACTTCCCAAAACACATGTAAATGCGCCATACTCGTTCGCTGTGGACCTCGAATCGTACACCTCTCCAAATAGATTTGTCAAGTAGAAGCTCGGGATGACCGGCGCAAGGCCAACTAGCCCCCAGTTCCCGGAAAAGTTCTCCATTCCAAAAACATCCCCTACTATTGTGGGCATAATGCAGAGTGTGTACCCATAGAAGAATCCCGAAAGCATGGATGCAACACCCAAGTACTCGTGTCCAGAGATCGCTTGCCCCATGATCTGAGTACAGATGAGCCCAACCCCGGGTACGAATAGGAGCCATGCGCGGGATTTCCGGAAAGTTTGGGTAATTATATCACCCATAACCCCGGCCACAAGCCTACCAACGCAATTTGTCATAGACAAAAGGCCCACCTGGAGCTGCTGTTGGTTCTGTATAAGCATGTCCACAGACAGACTGGATGCTGTTGCTGGGTCTAGTTGGAAGTTACGGATCACAAGTGCTTTGATCATGTAACCAACAGAGTATATATACATTTGGCCCAAAGAGGCCATGGATCCCGTTATGAAGAAAAGAAGCCAGAACTGCTTTGAACGGAGAAGTCCGAGGCCATGGAGTTCAGCAGATCCAGATGTAAGCGTTATTGGTATAGGCAGTGCGGTTTTTAAATCAGCGAGGCCTCGTAGGTTAGCCATCTCAATAGGCTCGGCAAGACGAACTGTGCGAGATTGTATGGAGTTTCTGCGGTCACAAAGCATGATTAAAGGACTACAGACGGAAAATATAACCGCCAGAGAGCTTATAAGGAAGCGCAAGAACCCCAGGGTATCGCCCTGAAAGAACATCGAGGCGATCACGGAATAGAACATCGCCAGTAGACCGTAGAGCGCCAAAGGCAAGGATGTGGCAACGCCACGGAGACTAGGAAAAGTCACGGCACAACACTTGAGACATACCAGGTTGATGAATGTGGACCCGGAGCCTACCAAGAATAGACACATGCACGAGAGAACCACGTTCGAATACAGGTGCGTGTACTGGCGTCGGAGAACGTAGTAGCCGAGCACAATGAAGCTGCCGCCGATCGAGAGAGGTGTGGTATAGCCCTTTCGGTCAACCACTAGGCCAGCGACGGGACCTGTGACACTAACACCGAGGCTGCCTACCAAAGCGATCGACGATGCATTTGTTGCTGAGTATTGAAGCTGCAGTGCCAACTGTGGGCTATAGGATGAGTATAGATATAGTGTACCGCAAATAAGGCCCAAGAATGTGCACGAAAGCAAGATAAAAGTTTTTTGAATGGTAGATGGGATCATCGAACGGTCTCTGCTTTTATGTTTTTTTGACTATTCAGTAATGTGTGCGGGTAATACTTGTTCAGTTTATATTCCAATTAGTGGGGTGTGATCCGGTGCAGTGTTGTTCTTAAAGGTAGGATAGGAGTGCGGCGCGAAAAAAAAAAAAATTATGCAGTTTGATTGAAGAAACGAGATTGGCGGTTAAATGTCTTGTGGTCGTTGTCGAAGAGAAGTATACTCATCCAGTTAGGTAATTTCAACAAAGACCCTATATTTTGGGGAATTCTTTAAAGAAAAGTCTTAAGGAAACCAGCCAATATAAAAAAATTAAAAGGTATAAGAAAATTATTAACTTTCAAAACAAAAAGAAGAAAAGCAAGAAAACAAAAAAACGAAAACGAAAAAAAAAATAAAAAAATAAAAACAAACAAACGTATCTTCTCTCGAGGCGCGTTTTTTGGCTCGGGCTGTTCCTGCCCCTGTTCCGTCTCAACACCTGGACCCTGAACTCACCAGGCTCAACGCGACAATGTATTTTTTTTTCCCTTGTTTTTCTTGTTTTTTCTACTTTGCTTTGATTTTTTTTTTTTTTTCTGTTTAAAAAAAAAAGCTACTTTTGCTTCTTTCTCCCTGATGTTTAGCTAACCTCTTTTTGGAGTTTAAACGTTTGTTTGGTCCCAGCCAACACGACGCCTCTTACAGGCAACTCCAGCCAAACCACACCACGCACCACGTACCACTTACCTTACACGTGCACGTGCACCTATTATCATACATGAATTTCAGCGAAACAATGACAAGCTAATTTGTCATTTTTAAGCCAACCGATAGAACTTTGGGAACCAAGAATACCCCAAGAGGAACCAAATTATATCTACAGTTGTTCACTCGCATAAATGTTTTGGCTGGCTTCTTTTCTGTCCTAATTCCATGCCTTTTATGGCCTGCCCTTGGGTTCGCACTGCCGTCACTTTTGGGGCCACCACTAACTCGAAAACAAACAACAGAATACTCCGAATCACTCAAACTTTCTCGTCGTACTTTTTTTTTCTTGTTTCTTATTTTTTCGTTCTTTCTTCTTCTCTTAAAATAATGTGATACATGTAGCAAAAAACAAGGCTCTTGGAATAATCTTGGATTTTATACAAAGTCTCAAGGTCTCAAACGTCCAACATTTGCCCTTGGCCCAGGGCCAGGGCCCTGACATGCCACCTTCGCGCATCGGCATCTCTATCGTGAATCCTCACCCAACCCTATCTTCCGGGCTCAGTCTCAGACCCGTAAAATAACATCTCTACACATGCCGCCGTCGAATCTCCGCGTTGCCTTCTTCGGCTCGGATCTCTTTAGTGTGGCCTCGCTCGCCAAACTCAAGGATCTCCGATCGTCTCGGCCTCATTTGATCTCACAATTGGATGTCTATACGAGATCTATCAAACCCACCGGGCGTAACCTCAAACAGTTTATCGATTTACCTATAGGAAGATATGCTCATGCTCATGACCTTCCAGTGTTCAGGGTCGACTCTGGAGCCGAAATTGTGGCTTCTGCTTTGCTGCAGAAGTACCATCTTGCCGTGGCTGTTTCGTACGGTAAGCTTATTCCCGGTACGTTTTTAAACTCTTTGCCATACGGGGGTCTCAATGTGCATCCTTCCATTCTCCCGAAATATAGCGGCTCATCTCCGATTCAATATGCGCTTATGAATGACTGTAGAACTTCGGGGGTCACGGTGCAAACATTACATCCAACGAAATTTGACCACGGTGACATAATCAGCCAATCTGAGCCCATTGATATTCTTGACTCTGACAACTTTTCATCTCTACAGGAAAAGTTGGCTTCTGTGGGTGCGGATCTTCTCTCTGAAGTTATATCTAGTGGTGCTTATACAAACCCAGAACACTATAAACGTAGTGAAAATCCTGAGACATATTCATTGGCCCCAAAATTGTCCCCTGCCATGTCTGAAATAAAGTGGGACATCATGACTTCCAGAAAGATACGTCGCTTGAACGATGCACTAGGACCTCTACATTCATACAAACACGTTGATATATTAAAGAAGAAGAAACCTCTTCAAGGCTTATTTAAGGTCATCCTAGATGATATTTCTGAGTCTCAGGATTGTGAAGTCCTTGATCAAGATTCTGCTCCGGGTGACTTTTCTTATAACAACGACATGCTCATCGTCAAAACCATCGACTCGTGCATCTCCATAAAGAAGCTTAAATTTCAGTATTGTGGTTTGGAGACACCAGCAGAATTCATGAAAAATCTCAAGAAAAGAGCCGGCCCCACAAGAAACCAATTTGTGCCAAAGGATCCTACCAAAAGTTGATCATAATTCGACCTGACACCTCGAATTGTACTTTTCCACTGCCACCTTCATCTTGTTGTACAAGAACATTCTGCTCTTCTTCTCTGGGATAGGCAAAAACGGGCCCTTCTTGTTGTTTAGAATAATACTTATTCCAGTGCTTTCTAAGGAGACACTTTTCACGTTGCTGAAAGAAACCACCCACGAAGCCTTCAAAGAATTAATTTCAAATAACACGATTTTCTTGAATGTGACCATCACAGCTTTTTCCTCCCCTGGTAGGATTAAATGTGCAACGTAAGTCTCATCAAAGCATGAACCTCCATCAATAGACTTAAGCCAGAATTGTCCTTGTGCCTCCCTTGTCGAGTATGGCCTGATGACGTTGTCGTAAGAAATATATCTTGGGAGTCTAACCTTTTCCAACCCATCAGCATCGAACACCGTAGTTGTGTTTCTGATACCTTCACTTACATTAGATGCAAGATCAAAAATTCCAATGGCGGTCTTTGTTGGTAAACCAATCACACCCTTACCAAGACCCTTGAAAAACCCTCCAGCGCCCTCTCTTGTAGCACCCTCAATAGGTGCCTGTGCAATACCTGTCACGCCAGATGATATGGAATCAAAGAAGGAATTCGCCCCCGATGTGAATCCATAAAGCGCGTGCTTGGGCCTATTACGGCGTTGGTTGAGCCTTCTTCTTTCCTGAAACTTCCTGTCCATAGTGGCCACAGATAAACCTTTGGCGAGTGATCCAGTAACCTTCGCAAATGAGTCAGAAAATCCAAATACAGACTTTTTGATAAAGCTTAATCCACCTTTCGCGATGCCGATTCCAATCTCTTGAGGACGGTCATTAATAACAAATCCTTGGTAAGGTTCATAGAAAATATCGAGTACTCCAGATGATAGATTATTAAACAATCCGACTGGGTTACCCAAGAAGTCGGCAGAACCCAAGATCTTGTGCAATTGGTAAAAGAATGATTGGCCGTAATGAGTCAGAATCGATTCCATCAAAATTGGTATTGGCACACGAATATTTTCGATAAACAAAGCGTTCAATTTAATTGGCGCATCGTTTATATTTCCAATAGCCATGGTCAACATATTGACGAAGAACATCAATGTGTTCTGAGATGTGGACCTGTCCTCAGCATTGACCCTTTCGGTTCTCACAAAGGACAAGTTTGTCAATGCTGGTTGCAAGTGAAGTGCTTCAAAGTATATATCACTTGCCTCTGATAACTTCTTTGGCTCGGGAATCTCAAGATTGTCGTCGCATAATTTGTCCTCGATTTTAGTATTCCAGCTTGCTCCAGGGAATTTGGAAAAGTCAAGTAAGGCAAACAAAAAGTCCTCGTCGACTTCAATGGACATTTCCTGTAATAAAACAGTTGCATACTTGATAAACAAAACACCGTGATTTTCATCCTTGACCTTGCAAATTGACGCACTAAAAGAGGGATGGTTATTCATCTCCTTGCCTGATTTAGGAACTAGAGTAGGATAGATGATGATGGGGAAAATCCCCCCGTAAAGCTGATTATCGACCTGAATCCACTTCAACTTCATACTCAAGTTTTGGTACAAATCAGACTCGTTGTACCTGAGTTCAACCCCCCTGAGAGACAAGTAGCACAATTCCTGGGATCTGGTATTTATGAAAGAAACTCCAAAGCCTTCGAATCTTGTGAAAATTTTAGTGAAATAATTCTCATCCTCCTCGTTTACCTCGAACTGCAGTTGTGAAAGACTGCTTGTGGAATTGTTCGCATCTTGCAATTTGTACAAACTCAATGAAGGATCATAATTCGTTATTACCAAAGATTGCGTTGGGCCATCGGCAACAACATTAAGATCAACAATAGCTTGTTCGTGATCACTCGTTTGAGGAAGTCTGAAGGGTTTCAAATTACCAATCTCAGCCAAATTGATAGATCTTTCCCTGCCATGAGACCTAATCACAATCTCCTTGACAACGGCATTCGGATAATCGTACGAATAAGGCATGACACTTTTCGCAGGAGCTTTGTAGTAGATCGGTTTGTAGTCAACATCCTTTTTCACAACTTCACCGTTCAGGTTGAGATTGGGGTTGCTTTGATACAAGTAGAATTCGGAATCAGTAAAGTTTCTGATGGAAAATGGCCAAGCATTGTTGGCATTTTCAATTTGAACAAAAATTGTGGCATTCTCCGTTATTATGTTCACCTTTAGGAGGACTTGACCGGTGGTCTCTTTTTGGGCTTTCAAGAATATCTGACCAATATCATTAATGGCAAACGGCGAGGTCCATTGTCTTCCCTCGTTTGCAAACTTGAGAAGCATTGTCTTTTGTTCGGTTTTTCTCAAATTATACAATGGAAGCAACTCTCCAGGGCCAATTTGGAATTGTTTCGTGGACCCGTTCTCTGCGATGATGATTGGCTCTGTCAAACAATTTCTCATGATAAACCTGGGCGCAAAAGTGATAACTTTTGTCAAATTATATTTCCCTTCACCCTCAGCAATGGAAACTCCAAAATTCCTTTCGGTATTTTTACCATGCGTCTGAACACCCATTCCAGTCACCTGTCCTATCGCATCGAAGCTTAGAGGAGCTGACCAGGCCGAGTCGCCAATCTTAGCTAACGCCCGGTTCAGATGATCTCCATCCCTTTCGAAAGAGAAAATATGCGGTAATTTTTCTCCTCCATTGGATGCCATGCTCACTACCTGGCTATGCTTGTGATTCTCGCTAATTTGAATATCTTGACCCGTTCTGTTGAGAACGACATAAGGTGAATAAAGGACCACCTTTAGACTTGTTTTGGACGTCTGTTTTTTTGGGTAATAGATCCTGAGTTTGACGGACTGGCCATTTTCATTCTTGACAGTTGTAATTGATTCACGCTTAAAACCTGTCTCTTTCTTTGCATTGATGATGGCAAATTCGGATTTCCCAAACCCACAACCGCGGGGTTCAACACTCAAAAGTAACAAACTTTGTAACGTTACCACTTGAATGAAGGAACTCTTGCCCTTTTCAACTGTGCCGTTCCAATCCTTCTTCGACGTCTTGTCATAAAGTCTGAAGTTAAAGTCATATGGTAGTAAGTTTTCGATTTCCAACGGGGCTGAAATGACCACAGTCATGTGTGGATAAATTTTGGCAAGAGGCTCGTTTTCTTGGTACTGAGCCTCTGCTTGGAAAAAGTAAGAAGACAGCTCTCCATTACCAATCGAGGAACATTGAAGAGGAACCCCGCCCAACATCAAGGTCTTCCAATCAAGGCTCTCGTTTGACCAATTAAACTTTGTTTTCATCTGCGGCTTGATCTTGAAACGGTTATGATAGACAACATCAATTGGCAAAGCCTTCTGCTCACCTGGGCCAATGAGAATTTCAACCTCCGAAACACCGGACTTCTCGATCAATTTCACCGCAAGTTCGATCTCCGAGTTATTTTTCACTGTGACCGTTGATCTCAACCGAATAGTCTTCACGTTGTCATCGCCAAGTTTGATTTCACTCACCAATCTGTTATGGACACCATTTACTGGAGGATGAAGAGAAAAAATTTCCTCGCCCTCTCCACCTGCAGAAATCTTTCTAACAGACTCATAATCAGAACCGAGAAGCTTGACCCCCAATAAATCGGAGTCACTATCAGTGTCCAAGTTCTCTCTAATGGTTCTCCAATCCTCGAATTCCCAGTTAATTCTACCACCCACTGGGATGACCTGTCTATTATTTTTCAGGTTTTCCTCACGATCTATCCAAACCTCAATGTCAAAACCTGTTTCATTTTGAATAATGTATGGCGCAATTTGTTCCCTTGACTTTGGGGCCACATCCGCAGTAATGGAAGCAGCGATTTGTGAGAGAAGAGCGACTGATCTGGAAGAGATGGTCAATTGTGCAATTTCCCTTGAAACAACCTCAATCATCATCCGCGGTTTTGGCACGAGAACTTTTGATGCATAAATAGCCATCTGCCATGACTCCAAAAGAGGCTCCCATGTGGATTTAGAGTAGTTGTAGATATTAATGTAGGATTCAAAATGAGCTTCCGCGTTCATCTCTGTCGACCAGTTGGACACCTTTACCTCAAAGGGCTTAATACCCATGTCTAATACAGGCAATTCGTGGACATCACCGATCAACACCAAGCGTGCCCCTCCAATGACAGTTTCGAACTCCTCCCCTCTAACAATTACCTCACTAGCACGATGCTCCTTGGGTGGCTTTCTTGCGTTTCCAAACATACTCGAAACTGAGCTTGGTGCGTATTTAGAAATTTTTCGCTTGAAATCTTCGGAGATGTTAAAGCCTTCATCTTTTTCCTCTTCGGTGACTGTTGCTTGCGCTTGCAGGTAGTATTCGTTTGCCCGTTCAAGAATCTTCATTGCAAGTCTTATGTCGTGCAAAGAGATTCGCAATAATAAAGGATCAACAGAAAGTTGAATGCTGGTCAAAAGTGAAGTGTCGGTGGAACCTCTCGAGTCTAAAGCAAAAGACATCGAGAAGTCATCAATGATTCTCATTCTTTGGTCCTCAAATCTGTCCATAGCAACCACATACATGCCGACATTTTTCACCGCAAGAGAGAAAATATTTTGGCTAGTGAACAACACTTGCTCAACCTTGAATACAAGCGCTTCTGTGTTTGCTTTTGTAGAGTCAGCCAATAATATTACAGATGGGTTGATCACATTGATCGAGAACCCGACCTTTGATGTTTGCGGCACGTCATTGCGGCTTTCCAGTGCAGATTCTTCTTCGGAAATTGAGTTGCTTTTGTAATAGCTATCGCTCTTCGATTCACAATCGTCCTCGTTGCTATCTCGCATGTTCAATGACGGATCTAACTCCAAGCCCTTGTTGGCGAAAGACTGTAACTCAAAGATGTGGTCAAGTGCAAGAACAGTTCTGGGCTCTTCAACAGTAAGCATGACTGTGGTTGATTTATTATCTCTTTCACCGCTTGTGGATGCATTAAGCAAAAATTGTTGTTTTTCACCATCAATAGGAGGAATGATCTGTGTGAATTTATTTTCTGTCCCTTCTCTCACATCACTAATTGTGAAGGAGGAGACCGACACGTCCGCCTCAAATTGACTATCTTCCTTCATTGAAAAGCTCAGAGAAAAGGAATTTATAGCAAGTGAACTAAGTTTCTTTGACTCGAATTGCAGTAGCGATTTTGTTCTGTTGTATAAGGTCAATGAAATCTTAGGAATATCGAACTTAAAGACAATTTTTTCCTTGTTTGGATCAACTAAATCGTCGTCCTCAGTCTTAGATCTTGTCTTTTGCATTTGCTGTGCCACAATAGAAGATCTTCTGTTTTCAGACGTGTTATGTTTCATAACTGCATTTGCTTGGTCTGCATCCTCTTCAATATCATCCAACGACTCATCGTCAGAAATGTTGAAAGCATTGGATATTGAGTTTTGAAGATTGTTCATGTAGCGTAATTGCAACTCAGTTAATTTCATATTGATCTCTTGCATTTTTCCTGAAATGACAAAATTGGGAACCCCTTCGATAACCTCTTCGACGTAGTCAATGTCAAAGTTCACATCTAGGTTATCCACAATCTCACCTGACTGAACAATGTTGTCTTCAAAATTAAAGTGAGTATTGATGTTAATGTTCCTCAATCCTGTTTTTATGACGTTATGGAACACGCCACTTTTGAGCTCGAAAACATTATTCAAATAAAACTCACCAAGCTCCGCCACCAACAAGTCACATCTGTCGACTTCAGAATCGAATATTTTTGGAAAATGAACTATGGGAGCCCTAACCAAAATATTCATTTTTATTTTACTTGCGTTGTCGATTTGACTGGCTTGGTTGATTGCAGCTTCCCGTGCGCTGTCGTAGATTGCCTTCATTCTTTGGAACTTGCTTAAATAAGAGAATATCTTAACAAATGCATCTTCAACAAAATTGACTTTGGTAGCGGCCGTTGTAAATTCGACGTAGCTCTGGTATGGTTCGGTGTGAGTCTCCGGGTCAAAAGTTTTGTAGCAAAATTCTGCCAAATTGTCTCCTTCGATACTCACAAGACTTCTAAAAACAGAATTCCGTGGCAGACCTTGGTTTGATTCATCATGTAGAGATAATGCACCCAACTTACCATTCACTTCTAGTTCCACGGGAAGAACCAAAACCTTGATCAGAGCAGTACTGAGTTGCAAAGTGGCTAATTTGATACCATCTTCATTCAAAACAACGATTATACTGTCAAGGTTGACAAGAACATTGATTTTCTGTGGAGCCACAGTGTCATCGGTTGCATCATTGTGCTTGAGTTCATCAGCCGGAGTGGACTCTGCGTTCGCATCAGTGAATGTATTCAAGACGAAGTTCAAAAGACTCAACAAGGATTTTCTTGAAACGACACATTTTAAAGCCGACATATCGAGAACAATATCCTGATCAAACACAGCAATTTCTCGATCATTGTGCTCAACAATGCGCTGTATTCTATCATACGCAAGTTTGAATAATTCAGGGCGCTTTCTCGTGACTGCTTCCTCTTCGAGGAAGTTGTTTGACGAAACCAATTTCTCAAATTCACTGATACCCGAAGTCTCAATGTGATCAACCAAATTAATATCAGTCAATGATAAGTCCACGTGCATATCATTCTCAGTCTTGAAAAAATAGAAATTCAAAGAGTCTCCCACAATATCAATGAGGTGCTCAGTTTCAAGTGTGACGCCATCAATACAGCGGTACATGGAAAGGATCACTTTTTCCACTTTGAAATCAATCTCTACCAAATGCTGCGACTCTTGTTGCAATGAAGCTTTCGAGCTCGATTTTGAAGCGCTATCAACATCCTCGATTTCCTCGAGTTTGCTACTGTTTCCAAAGGCGTCAAATACACTTGAGCTTTCGCTATCTTGGTTCTCGGATGTTGGAACCAACTTATCAACCAACTGCATGATTGTTTTATATTGAAAGTCACTCAACGCGAGGTTTATTCCAGGCACTTCTCCGCTAACTTTGAACCTGGCCAAGTTCGTTGCTTCTGGTAGAATGGAAACTCCTAGTGAGAGTTTGAAGTCGAAGTTGTCCAAAATTACAGCCGAGTTCTTGGAAGCTCTAGTGTGAAGCTGCTCCATTGTATCTTTGATTGTAGGACCTACCAAAAATTGGGCATCTTGAAGATGGAGGTTGAAAGTATCGTACATCAAAGTATTGAGTTCACCCCAGTCATCTTCAGTGTAGTTCAGTTTCGTGCTAAACTTTTCGATAATACGTTTGTCCACCAAATCACTATTGACGCTTAAGTGACCAGCATCAAGGATTGCAACGGGAGACCTCCAGCTTTTTGGATCAAGAGGAACAATTAGCAAAGGAGCTTGGAGATCGAGCTTCACATTGATCGTTTTGTGTTCCTCTAACGCATACTTGAGGCCAATTCTTGTCTGGGCAGTAAAGCCTTCCATGGTTGCCTCAGCAGCATTCATAATTGCGCCCACTGTATCGAGATGGATTTTTGGAGGCTTAAAAAACTCGATGATCTCATCCACAAAGATGTAGTTATAGAAAATAGTCATGGACTTCAACTTAGCCAAAAGCGAAGAGTCAGCTGAGCCATCCAAGGGGTTATTCTCAAAAGAAAACTGGAAGAAAGGTTCTCTTTTCTCTTCAGAAGTTCTGGACTCGATTGAGCCTGTGTGTAATTGCGAATGTTCATGTTTCACACTGACGATATGCTTATAAAGGGGTTTTGTCGTGCCATCTTCGATTTTAAACTCCTGTAACTGGAAGTTTGCCAAAAACGAGTCGGGCCGCTGGAAGAATTGGGTCTGACATCCCTCGATAATCACCTCCGCAAGCGCTGGTAACTCTCTGTTCAGTCTGAGCGAAACGCCGCCTTTTTTCAAGTTCACAAACACTTCCATTGTGACTCTATCGCGGGGTGTTTCAAGGTCAGCAGGCATTTTATTTTCATCGTAGTCGATTGTCTCGTAGAGAGCCTTCCGCTGCTCATCGGTCAATGCGAGGTTCAAGCCACCTTCATCTTCAGTAGCTTGTGTGGGTTGCTGATCATTCTGAGTATTACCACCTCCCCACCAGGAGGATAACCAGCCCCCATTATTTGCCGGCTGGGTAGTTTGCGTAGGTGGGGCCACCAAATTCTCCTTGCGGATCTCGTTGCGAGTGAGCGAACGGTAAAACTTGATATCCTCGTAGGAAAGAGCCTCTTCGAGGTCACGAAGCTCGCTTTCCTGGTCGAAAGGCAAAGTACGTTTCAATAATTTCTTTTTCCAAAGCCTAAGGTATGATTTACGCTGGTCCCTGCGTTTGCGGAAATGCTCCCAGCTCCATTTATAGTTCTTCTCGTGGATCTCGTTCAATACAGAACGTGCGGCATATTGGAACCACTCCTGAGGTGACTCCTGGAGTGATGTTTTTGGACGCAATTTGCGGAACTTCCATGTTTTCTGGTACCAGTGGAATTTAGATGCCGTCCATAAGATGTCACGGTACTGGTGGCTATCGAAATCAACGCCAAATTCGTCAAAGAAAAGCTCCGCGCGTATGTGTGGGTGTGAATCGGTAGCACCCGATTTGTGAACCACCAAGTGACCCTCTCCGGATACAGGGTTCAAGAGGTACTGTAAAGCTTTTTCATTTTCATGTTGATCGCCGTTTTGCTGTATGGAAAAACATGTTTTTAAGGCACGCAAGAGTTCGTCACGGTCTTCGGTATAGATAGACGCCGAGTCGGTGTTCATGTAGCAGGCGAAGTTGCGTAAAACAAGCAACTTACGGGTAAAGCTTTGCGTGATTGCAATGAAACTTGGGGACCAGTTCTCATCAGTAGAAGCCGCAGACAATTCAGCAAGCGTGAACCCCAACGCGTAGGGGTTTTCGGTGAGAACACTGTCGTCCTCGTAACGCACGTGGATGTTTTTAATGGTCACCTGTAGGTTGTCTACGATTTTTGTGATCAAACTCTCGGTAAAACTCTCATTGGATTGGCCACTGGCCAGATTTTGGGTGTTCGAATTGACGGCGCTTTGCAACGCCTCCAAGTCCTTCAATTTTTCCTGCTTGATCTGCTGGGACCGCTTATTATCCGCTGCTGCATCAAAATCACCAACGATAATTGGCGAGGCCAAGAGATACACGTCCTCAATGATGACCTTCACAGGTTTGCCCTTTAAGTTGGACCATGGGATTTGCAAGGTAAGCTCACCCAAATGACCAAACTTCACGTCGAGCGGGAGCTTGAACTTATCGAGAGACTCCTTTTTCAACCTCAAGTTCTTCAAGCGCACATCTCCGCTCCAAATCCCGATATTGAGCGACTTGGAGTCGAAATTCTCGATGTATGATCCAAGAAACCGGTTGATGAGTGTGGACACGATCGACTCAAACATATTGTGGTGTTGATTTCTTTTATTTTCTCTTCTTTCTATGGGAATTGACGAGGAATTTGCTGATGTATATCTGTAGTAAAGAGAGAAGATCAAAGGCTGGTTTAAGGCGAATGGTTGAAGAAAAAAAATCTCTGAATTCTTTCCCGGAACCTGCTACAGCACCAACGTGGGGCAACTAGACTATGTGCATGCAGCGCAACATCCGTAGCAAGGATGTTGCGAATGCTAACTGCTTTATGTGCGCGGAGAGCACCTGAGACATTTTTCCTAGGAAGATTAATGAGTAGGGTGGTTCGTTCATTTTTGGCTTACTTGTATTAAACTTTTTTCTATTTATATATATATATATATATATATATGTTTGTGTTTGTGTGTGTTTAAAATTTATTGTTGAAAGGTTTCAAAGTTTCCGAACCATGAACGGAAAACATTTTTGGTGATTTTTATGTGTGGTCATTGGGCCCACTCAGGTAATGGGCAAGGCCACTCCCAATGCGACAGAAGCATCGTTATGGGGATCAAACAAAAATGAATTATACCATCAGTGTATCAAAAAAAAAGTATGGAACGTTCTAATCTATTTGACTTTTTCTTTGTCTTTTCAGATTAAGTGTTCCCTTTGTCATTAGTGTCAAATGCGTTTTGAGTGGAAAGGGTGGTTCGAACTTCGCGGGCCTTTCCCCAGGTGTCTCAGTTAGTAAGCCTCAAGAAACTAACACAGTGTGAAACAAGTTCTCAATTAATAATACATGGTGGTATTTCTAATTCTTCGATAGCATTGAAGAACAAGGATTTATTGGCAAGCAAGGTATTCAAAAGTTGTACCAGCTGAAATTTTATAGAGAACTTTCGGAATGCAAGGGTCGATGTTGAGCAATATTCACATGGACAATGCAAGTAAGGAATGTACAAAATAACTGAGTTTCTTAAATGTGGTGAGAAATACTGCAAGTCTCTTTTGTTTAAAGGGGATGTGCTGATTGTCTCTTCCAAAACAATAGGTTATTTTGGTACCTAGCTGGCCTTCTCAGTAGTGATATTTCTCAAGTATAGCTTTCGTAAAGCATGATATATTGCTTCGATTTTTTCTTGATCATCTTTGATCCAGCAAATAATCAGCCAAGATAAACGAAGCGTGTAAACAAAAAAGTGTGAACTGATCATTTTTTAAAGAACATATAGAGTATAATATTAGCATAGAGCAGGTCCACATAACAGAATTCCTCTGAAATTGAAAATTTTTGGCTAACAAGAATATTAAACTAATAATCGTGTAATAGAAGGCAGTGTGAATGAAACGGTTTTCTTCTTTCTGTCTCGTTGGTGGAGAAGAAAGTATGACAGAGCACTTCTGAAGGCACTAATCAACTGGTAATCTCTCGACAAGTTTCCTGGAAAAGGTACTATCCAGCAACTTATTACTTACTAAAAGATCAATGTGTCATTAAATTTCTTTAAAGAACTACCCCTTCTCTTTAATAAGTTCTAATAAGAGCATACACACTCTCGAACATCAGTGATGAGGAAGAAACTATTAAGTCAATTCAAGAGTGTCTCTTGGCAAGACCTCTGAGCAAGACATCTAGGTAATAGGTATGTTCATCACAATTCATGGATCACAAGTTACTGATTGTCTTGAAAAAGCTTTTTAATTCCATGAAGCACTGTTGGCTGAACGTTACTTGCCATAAGAAACTGGAATCCCTTGTGGTACTATATCAGAATGGAATTCCAGGAAAACACTGGGTGCTCGTCTTTGTAGCTTTCGCCCAATCGTGTCTCAACCGGTTATCGCCAGTCGTTTTGTCTCAGCCTTCCAATCGACTGTAGCTAGATGTGAGGTTAATTGCTAAACAAGACTTAAAATTCGGGATTTGTGGATATATTTAAACATAGGGGCGTGGAGAGAAGATATAAATTAAATAAAACAGAAAAAAAAATTATTTCCACTTCCTAGTTAATACTTTTCTAAGTTAGAGTAGGATGTGCATTTACACGCGCTTCCCCAATGCGATTATCTTCATTGACAATAAAAAATGTTGCTCATGACAGCAACATAATTGAAACTTGGCATAAAAGAAACGTAGCTCAAAAAGGAATAATACAACGAGGAACAAAGAGGAACAAAGAGGAACAAAGAGGAACAACAAGGCAACGACACGGCAACACAGCGACACACGACGAATGACGTTTGAACAATGTCCAAATTATATTTATTGTCTTGTAAATGTTTCTGTAACTTGCCAGTGTTAAAAAAATTTGCCACCCATATTGTATATTGTCTTGCTCTCTCTCTATGAATTGTTCAATCAAACTTACGGTTCAAAGGAAATCCGCAATAGTCATGGGTTGCGCTATCTGGTCTCCACAGTAAATGTTGCTTCCCCTGAAAACCGCAAACTAGTGACTCACAAAAGAGTGGCGCATCAAGTCATGCTGCAACAATGGTTAGGGTCCCAGGGCCAAGGGAGATAAGAGATAACGAAGAGGAAGGCAAACAAAAAAAAAAATAGCAAAACAAGGGCAAAACAAGGCCAAGAGTGATGCAAAGGTAAATAGAATAAAAAATTATCTAGAAAAAATTAGGGAAAGAGATAATCAAGTAAAATGACAGAAGGTAAAGAAAAAAGTTCGATGTCTTCTAGTCATATTCCTTCTTGTTCCGTTTCCCCTCGTGTCCTTTTTGTTTTTAAGAAGCCCATAATCATTTGAGCCTTGCTTTCCTCGTGCACTTGCACGTGACTTTATCTTATCGTAGTGTCGCGGGCGGCCGCTCCGGCAACCGTTGGATGCGTGTCTCTTCCTAACCGTGGCTCCTCAATTCCGATCCCCGGCCTCTACCTGTATTAAGGTATAACCTGGATCGATATTTCTCTCGTCTTCCAAATTAGTCATCGTTCATCTTTCTTGCACTTTGTTTTCTGTGGACTGCTCTTCAATAGCGTGGTGATAATCCTGTTAGCCGCCTACTTCCCTCAGAACCTTCCAGTGGCTTTTTTTTCTTCTATACCTTCTTATTCTGTTGGGTAAAACAAATCCCCCACCCACTGGCCTTTCGCACATTGTCCTTCTGGTCAGGCGCGCCCTATTGTTCGACCTGACTAACCCTCCCTGAAATCTGCCCCTCAGTAGAATTGCACCTGCCTGCGAACTGAGACACACATTTTTTCTGGAGTGAGCAAATTCAGGGCCACTCTCCACGCAAAGAAACGATAAGGAACCACGAGATCAACCCCCCAAAAAAGAGGTTATCAGAAAATATCAAAACTCACGGCACATTCCAACCACGGGGTCCCGTCAACCACTATTTGAAAGAACCCCTTGATTTAGAACGTCCTTCGTCTTCTCCTAAAAAAAATCTAAAAATCTTATTCAAAAACCAAAAAAATAAAAGATTTTTAAAAAAAAATAAAAGTTACGCCCCCCGCTACGCATCTGAGCTAACCCCATACATTGAGTGACGCCACATTTCTCCCGACTTAGGACAGATCGCTCTGCGCCACAACAAGGAGCTTTTTTGCTTGTTCTTCTTCTGTGGAATTACTTTTAGCTAGCCCGATTCAATCATCTCAACAGGGTTTTTTTTTTTCTTGTCCCCAAGTCCCATCATAACCTTTCCCACATTTTTGGTCCCACCCATCTCCGCCTCGCACTATAGCGTTTGCACCCCTTCGGTCCCGGGATAGGACTCCGAACCTCCACACCAGCAACCCTGCAAGTCCAATTCATACAACCATTCTGATAATGTCTAACGAACTGCCCATGATAGGCGTCTACGAGGTGGGTCCTGAAATTGGTAAGGGCTCTTTCGCCACCGTGTACAAGTGCCACAACACGAACACAAACCATGCTGTGGCCATCAAAAGTGTGGTCCGCTCGAAGCTCAAATCGAAAAAGCTTGTCGAAAACTTGGAGATTGAGATTTCTATTTTGAAGTCAATGAAGCACCCTCACATTGTTGGATTGTTGGACTACACTCAGACAGCCACACACTTTCACTTGGTTATGGACTACTGCTCCATGGGAGACTTGTCCTACTTCATCCGCAAAAGGGACCAGCTCATCAAGACCCACCCGGTGATTTCCTCCCTTATGCTGAGGTATCCTTCTCCAGAGGGTTCTCATGGTTTGAATGAAACGTTGGTTGTGCACTTTCTTAAGCAGCTTTGCTCTGCTCTACAGTTTTTGAGAAGCAAAAGCTTGGTTCATAGGGACATTAAGCCTCAAAACCTATTGCTCTGCCCTCCATCGCACTCAAAAAAGGAGTTCGAGGATGGCCACTTTGTGGGCTTGTGGGAATTGCCCATCTTGAAGATTGCCGATTTTGGTTTTGCCAGGTTCTTGCCATCCACATCAATGGCAGAGACATTATGTGGCTCGCCATTATATATGGCCCCTGAAATTCTCAGGTACGAGAAGTACAATGCCAAGGCTGATTTGTGGTCTGTCGGTGCTGTTTTCTATGAAATGACTGTTGGAAAGCCTCCATTCAGAGCAGCAAACCATATTGAGCTTTTGAAGAATATCGAGAAGTCGCACGATAGGATTAAATTCCCCGCTTCTGCCCAGGTGCCTGAGACTTTGAAAAGCTTAATAAGATCTCTTTTGAAATACAATCCAACTGAAAGAGTATCTTTCAATGAGTTCTTCAATGACCCATTGATTGTCGGGGACCTTGAGAGCAATAACAAACCATTAGAAACATCGGATATGGACGAAAACCTTTTCATTAGTGAATACATTTCACCAATCAAAGATTCAGACAGGGCTAATTTTATTCAGCCCATCCAAAGTGGTGACAAGGTTGAAGAAAACAGTCGGCACTCACCAAAATCCTCTGTCACTGGACCCTTGGCCAGATCTCAAGTTCCAATTCCTAATCACGCTGTTGCATCAAGGGATGAACAAATTATGCTGATCATCACCAGAAATAGCCCTGATCCATCATCTTCTACGCGTTTCACTCAGCCAAGGTACGTTGAAAAGACTCCAGGATCTGGTGTGAATAAAGACGACATCATTTTGGAAAAGGACTACGTTGTCGTTGAGAAAAGAGCTGTGGAAGTAAACGCAATTGCAGACGAGTTGGCCAAAGTGGGAACAAGCGATTTTGGTCGCCGCCGGCTGAATGCAAGCTCTGAGAGAGATGCATTAATCGCCCGCAGAAATTCACAGAGATCTAATTCTTCGGGAAGTCTGCACGGTTTCTATGGTGATCGCAGAATTTCGGTATCGATTTCACCCTCAAACGCCTTGGGAAAGGCCATCACTTTGGCCTCTCATCGTATCTTTGGAAATACACCAACCTCAAACACTATTCCTGAAGATGATACGCCTTCCGAGGGGAACCAACAAAAGTCCAATGGTTCCAACTTGGAGTTTGAAAACAACCTTCTTCTCAATAAATTGAATTTGCCGATTTCGAGTACCATGGCGGCAAATGAAACAAGTACAATTGATTCACTGCTTACTGAGGATGAAAAGATTCTCAACAAATTAGAGTCTCTTGCAACGAAATCGCACGCGGTCAATTTATTTGCGGATGTCAAGTTCAGTCAGTTAATACCATCTCCCCCATCAGATAATACTGATGAGGAGCTTCTTCAACGTAATGACTACTTACCGCCCGCAATAGTGAAAACCATATGTGAAGAGGGTGTCGTTTTGTACGTCAAGACACTCTCATTGCTCGCTAAGGGAATGGTAATTGCTGGTGAATGGTGGGGCATCTACTATCAGAAAGATGATAAAACAGATTCCCAAAATCTCATCAAATCATTGAATTATCAATCCTCGGTTAAGATCAATGAATTAGTACAATGGATCCGTGAGAAATTCAATGAGTGTTTGGAAAAGGCAGAGTACATTAAATTGAGGTTAGAAGAGGCCCTAGAGAGCATTGCGAAGTCGAATGCTTCTGGCTCATCTGCGTCCTTTAATGAAAGCCGCAATATTTACATTGGGGGCTCTGGATCCAATGCTCCAATCACTGCAAACAAAGTGAGTTCAGAAAAGTTGATCTTCGACAGAGCTTTGGAAATTTCAAGAAATGCTGCTGTAAATGAGCTTGTTAAGGAGGATTTGAAGGGTTGTGAACTTGCTTACAGCACTGCGATCTGGATGCTTGAAGCTCTACTTGATGAGGAAGGCACAGATGAAGAGAAGCTTGATGCTGAAGACAAAGCCACAATTGAGAGATTCATTGTCAGCATTGGCAATAGATTATCTGTTCTCAAAAGAAAGTTGGATTTGATTTGAAAAAAACATCATGTTATTTCCAACTGTTTGAAATTGTTTGTTTCCTCACGACCCTTTAATTTATTTAACTTTTTTATTCTACATTTATATTTCGCTCTTGACGAGTGAAAAATTGGGTATATAGCATGGGGATTTTTGAATATCAGGATTATTAATACCGTTAATATCATACATTATTAATTAGATTTGTAAGCTCCGCCCCTCCATTCCCGGTTTCCTTCAAAATCACTTGTGGTTAAAATAGAAGTCTATTCTTCATCAGGCTGTTCGTGCTGAAGAAACCCGAGCGTAATCGAATTGGCGCGATGATAACTGGGCTTCTTATCTAGCCCAAGGGTACCTCTTTCCTTTTGCTTAGAATGACTTTCCCTATCCGTGTCTAAGTGCTTCGAGAATGGCAATGGATATCTAACTTGTTCCTTCTTGTAATGATTATTGAAATAGCCATCATGAATCGAAGATGTTCTATCTTCGGAAGCTTTTCTGCTAAGGTGCTCATCAAGAGCTACCTGCATCACTGCTTCCAGCTTTGAACTGTCCGGAGTACTGATAATTTCAGTTCTCAAAGGAGAGCTCTGCGCGGGATTATTTTGGGCGATCTTTGATTTCAAAAAATCATTCTTAATTGTAGGCGGATAAATAGGTTTAGACGCATTGGTATCTACCTCTGGTAACAGTGAGACAGGTCCACCTCCCATCAAACTCTCTGGGACATCTTCAAGCTCGGGTATTGGGCCTTGAAACAGGTAAGGCGTGTAGTAATTGGTTCTTGGCAGATTTGCCAAATCAGTAAGGTTAGATTCATGAGATAATGCTCTGTTGCTAAGGCTAAGAAATGGTGGTCTCAGTCTGGGCGCCACTTTAGATGTAAACTTCAAAGTGAGGTTTCCCTCCTCCTCACTCTCGCTGCTACTACTCAGAGAGCACGAAGATTCCGAGCTGCGTGAATCGGAGTCTGAGGAGTCATGGAGGCTGATGAAAGTTTTCTTTGGCTCTCGAGGTGCAATATCATCTTGGTCAGGGCCCAGATGGTTTATCGGATTTTTACCTTCCTTCGACATCAGAAATCCCAAATTGAAATTTTTGAACTTTTCGTTAATTCCCTGGGTGGTTTCCATTTCTTTTACAAGAGCAGAGTCTGAATGCGTCACATTATCATTGAACAGTCTCATGGCCTGCTTGTTTTTCCGGAACTCTTGATACTTAGAAGTAAGGTATGCATCGTTGAAACTATCCAATGAGGCGAAACTTTCGGTTAAGGGTAACGAAATGACTGACGAAGTCCTTCTGTTAGAATCTATGCTGATCGGGCCAACTTTGATCTTGCTCAGCGACTCCGTGTTAGGGCTTATTGGGATTGGAGCCGCAAGTTGAGTTTGTAGTGGGGTATCCTCCGAAGTTTTTCCTTGCTTCCCGCCACCAGAAAGACTAGAGCTACGACTCAAAGTAGCGAAAATACTAGATTTTCTCCGCTTTTTGTCTGACTTTTGGATATCTTTGAACGCGTCAATTGCAGACTGGTTTTTCATGTAAAGGTCACCGCCAACATTTCTCTTCGTCTCAATCTGCGGTGCTTCTTGAGAGCTCAGACTGTCTCTTCGTATATTAGAACCAAATTCCATGACATCTTGAAGCACGGGATTACTGAGAGCAACTGAACCCCTTCTTGCAGGCTGTACTACCGGGCTCGAGTTGTTAGCTTGTGGTGATTGTGTCGAGAAAGGATCTTGGGCAATCTTTGGAGATCTTTGGGCAGAATTTCGACCTATTGGACTGGTGGTTTGGGATTTTTGTGATACCCTCAAAGGCAGAGCACTTAATCCAAGGCCATCAATATTCTCTGGAATGGGCTTTGACAGTCGTGATTGATCACTTTCTTTGTTTGGTTCTGTGTGACTCTGTGTATCATCAGACAAGACATTCACCGGAGAAGTAGCAATGCTCAGACCACTGTCATTATTGAAGGCCCTCAAGAGGCTTCCTCCAACTCTCTTGGCAACGCCTACCGCCGGGCTATAGTTTTGGGATCTATCTTTGCAATCAAAATCCGGAATGTTGGGATCTAGTTCAGCGTACCCAGAATTAAGGAAATATAGCTCGTTGAGACGCTCGGGGTCATTTTCAAGATCCATTATAACGAAATCGTGACGCTTGATATCTTCGATGTCGATTCTTTTCCTGCTATTTTTCTCTAGCATCTTTCGAAGCAAGTCTTTCGCCAACTCAAACTCCTCTTCTGTCACTTCTTGCGGGGAAAAGAACGAATGGCGTGATTCTGGGAACTGTAGTTCCTGGTTTACAATGACATCAAAAAGAGCAAACTCCGAGTCTGCGTTAAATGGGACCCTACCGAAAAGAAGACAATAAAGCGTGACACCCATAGCCCAAATATCAATCTTGTGGTCGACTTTCGGGAGGCTCAGCGACTCTTTAGTTGTGGCGGAAGATGTGAGATCTAAGGAATTAAATGACTCGGATACATCGCTTGCGCTGTTGGCGTCAAAAATTGATGTTTGGCATAGTTCCGGCGCAAAGAAAGCTGGGGTACCCACTGTTTTAGCTAGCTCCATCTCACTAAAGTAGATACCGTCATCGGTGGAACCTAATGAGGAAGCAAAGGAAACACCAAAATCGGAGATTTTGACGGTATAATCGGAACTGACTAGTAAATTTGCTGGCTTGATGTCCCGGTGCACAATACCCTGCATATGCAAATACTCGAGACCAAGCAAGACATCTCTGAAGATTCGCCGAGACTGTCTGAAGGTAAGATTGGGAGAGAATTCGTTGGATAGAAGGTCGTTGTCTTCCGTCGCAAGGCTGAAAGAATTCAGTGACACGCTGGGTCGTCTATTACCCGACCAGCAGGGAATTTTGTCCAGTATCGTACAAGAGTCGATGGGGCGCGGACTAGTGATGGGCGTCTGGCGTTTCCACATGATTTCGCCTCGATCCATGTACTCGAGTACAAGGTAGATTTTATAGCTGTTACGGTCATCAAGCACCTCCTTGAATTTGACAATATGTTTGTGCACACACCGCTTCATAATGGCGATTTCTCTCTTGATCTTTGCCTCATATTCGTTCATGTACTGTTGCGTTGGCGGAAGGTTGGATGGTCGCCGCATACGCAACAGGCGATCCTTAGACTTTCTACTGACGATCTTTATCGCTACAAGTTCGTTGTTGACCAAGTTTTTCGCAAGCTTAACCTTTCCGTGCTCACCCCTGCCAATTTCACGAAGAATCTCGTAGGTATTGAGCACCTTTCTCTTAGAACTTGGGTCGTACTCGAGCGAAACATGTTTTGTTTCCTTGACATGGTTGGCGGCAGACAACTCCAGCCATGGCGTTGTCAGACGTGCTCGATCGATAATTGTGCTTGTAGATGTAGGACTAGCGGTCATTTCATGTGCCCTTATATCGCCATATTGTGCCATTGAGCCATCGTGGGGTCGCAGAATCGTGCGATTGAGCAAATGGGCCACCTTGCCTAAAAGTTTGTCACGTTGCATGACCTCCTCATCACGGGGTGACCCTCCAGGGACCTCGGAGCCGCGGGGTGTCACTGGCAGAAGAGCTGCTTCGGCCGCCACGGCCTTGGGCGGCATGGAGAGCGAGTTTCCAGAGCTCATGGTGGGCCCTTGAATGTGCGATGATGGGGCTCAAGTATGAGACAGTCAGGCCAGATATTGGAGGAGCCCTAAACCCCAGGAAAAGAAAATACAACTGGAGAAGTTCCGACCACTTGGATAAAAATGCCTTATGGAATGTGGATAAGTTTGTCTAGAAAGAAGCGATTCTGGCGCCGGCAGATTTTTGCGTGGAGACAAATGTGTCGTGGATAAGTTCTTTTCTATGATAGACCTGCGGATGCCGTGCTGTGTCCAGGTGGTTCGGGTGTGCTTCAGGCCCAAAGCTGAGAGCGCGCATGTCTCTGTCCAAAGCTCAGGACCAGGCTGCTGCGGCCCGAAAATAAATAAAAAAAGAGCAAGCCTCGGAGGGCATTTACATTGACTGACTCAGCTTGTCACAACATTTAATAGAATTAATGAAAAACAAATAATGGACTTTAATTGAAATGGGTGATTTCAAATGTGGATTTGTTTTACTATAACCTTTCATTTCATTTATTCTTTGTAGAATTCATTTTCTTCTTGTAGTTTGTACTCTTGTTTCCGTTTGAGACATGGAAGGCCATTTCTGGCTCATGGGTATTCTGTGGCTGCAGCTATTGTTGCTTGGGCCAGAGGTTTATCCAAACCCTGTTGCTTCCGTTTCCGTCGTAGGGCTTCTTGCGGGTGCGGCACGCGACACCTATTTCTGTGCCTGGTAAACGCGAGACGAAGACAAGACGAAGTCTGGTGAGTCCATTAAAAGGCTTTTGATTTTTTTTGCTGTCGTTATTTATTTATTTTCAATTGCATTGATCTTTGTGATTTTTTTGATTTTTATTCCTTTTTAATCTTTTCTTCCATAAAAAAAAAAAACACTTTGTAGTAAAGAATGAATAGGTACAAAAGCAATCGAAACAATAAAATTAAAATTAATAAAGTGGACACTATCTTTAGGCCTCACGTGTGAAGTGGCCGCACTACTCACGTTCCTCTCCTCTCCCCACACATATTTTTCCTCACATACCAACACCGTCTCTTCTCAATGAACCCGGAACGAGACGCGTACCTTCGGCTCGGGAAAAAGCTCAATGAACGCCATTCTGACCAGCTTTCGGCACAGCTCTCTGTGTTCCAATCCGCACTAATAAACTTTGCCGTGGACCATGGGGATGAAATCCGTGGCAATACTGAGTTCAGGCACAAGTTCACTCAGATGTGCTCACTGATAGGTGTGGATCCGTTGGAGCTTCTCATCTTGGCAGACTCCAAGACAAAAAAGACCGAGAGCTTCTTTGTAGGTATTGGAGTACGCATGGTTGAAATATGCAAAGAAACGAGGAACATCAATGGTGGTCTCATATCCTTCAAGGAACTTCACTCGAGGCTACAGGAATCCGTCAGTGTACCTCTTTGTGTGTCCGAGGAAGATGCCCAGAAATCATTGGATTCGTTGGTTTCTTTAGGGAAAGGTTATGAGATTATCACCATAAATAATAAGCAATGGATTAAGTTTCTGGGGCCCACGGGGTCTCAAAGTATATCCAATGATCAAAAAAAAGTTTATGAGCTCTGCGAGTTTATGGGCGGATTCGTCACTTACCGCTTGCTACGAGATAACTTTGCCTGGGACAAAGTCCGCACGCATACTGTCATTGATGAAATGATTATGAATGGTTTTCTATGGGTAGACTCCCAGGGACCTGGGGGTGTGCACCAATATTGGGAACCTTCTTGGATTTCAAAGACATAAGCAAAACTACTTTTCCTGTGTATTTCTTTGTCTGTTTTAATGTTCTTAGATTGTTACGCTTTCTTGACCACCTATATCTTCCGGCCATCTCATCAAAGACAGGTTACTGAAGGTTGCAAATTACTTTTGCCGATAGAATCAAGCATAAAATGCTGAATTTCTACATGACATGTGTGAAGTCGCAAGTCTATAAAAGTCTGGTTTATGCAATTTTGGCTAATCGGCCCAAGATTTCTAACCATAATCGTTACTTTGACTGGTTAAACTAGGCCATTATTGTCGCTGGACTCCGATTTAACCCTCACCGAAAAATAAGGTGAGAAACATGCTGGGCCATACATTCAACAACATCATGGTGATATCTGCCTTATACTTGATTCTGGCCCATTATGAAATAGTTTCGATTACCGTGCCTTCAAAGACATCGAATGAGTATCCTAAGAGTGCCATTCACGCGAGTGCATGGTCCGCATTTCTAGCATTGAACGGTTCTTCTTATAAAAACTGAATAAAAAATCACACTCCATTGATTTAATAAGGGACTAGACCCAACTTTTTAACCTCCAAAGAGCTATATTATGTTTCGATCTGTATAATTTGAGCCTTTTTGAGTTCCCTGTACTGATTAATCATGAGCAGCGATATTAGTGACGTGGCAATTGCAAAATTCTTTCTACAGTTTCGTAATCTCAAGGCAAAAGTAATCTGGGAAAACTTTCTTTCCTTTCCTATTAGTTAAGAACGTGAGATGTGATTTGTGACAGATTTTTAAACTTTATCTGTTCCGTCTATGATTCTAGTAGTGCTCATTCGTCAAAGGAATCAACTTTTGAGTAGGGCAAGTTGTAAACACGAAGAGTGGCTAACTAACGAACCATCAAGTCTGCAAATGATTTTTTCTTCCTCTTTGAGTAGATCACATATCCAAATATAAGGAGATTCTTTAAAGGTTTTCACTTAATTTATTTTGTTCATTTTATTAAGCTGATCATTGCTACCCTGGCACTGGTGTTAATATGTCCGGAATATTCGAGAACGTAAAGACTTTCTGGTATCTCTTCTTCCTTTAATTCAGTCAAATATCTTCAATTTAACTAATAAGAGGAAAAGAAACTTCTATTCAAATGATCTTTTGCAATTGCTGATTATGCTAATCTCATATTTGAAGTTTTATTCCAATGCATTCACTCCTTTTAATTTAGTAAAAATATTGAGGAAACACTAACATTTCAAGAAATAACAAAATCAATCTTAAAAATAGAAAACTTGAATTATATAAGAAAAAAAATAATTTATGTATTTAAAATTCACAAAAAGATTAATTCTCCCAGAAAAATTCTTACTTTAGATTCTTTGTTGTTAAGGAAATCCCTTATTTAAGTAAAGTAGGTTATCACCACGCACCCAGCTTTGGGGGTATAAGTAGCAGATCACTCGCTCAGCAATTTTGTTTCCCTTTGAACTCAAATGGATTCTCTTAGTTAAAACTATTTTTTATTTTCTGGTATTTTAAAATTGCCGTAGGATTATATTCCATATATACAAATATTGCGTTACCGTACTTTACTATATCTGAAGATCTCTCCCGATTAGACCACAATCCTACTCCTTCTTGGTGCTTTTTGCGGCGTCTCTGAGTCCCTTCAAGAACGCATCGAGTCCTTCACCAGTATACTCATACCCAAAACTGCTGGCAAGAATCAGCCCGATGTTATTTTCTGTCACGTTCATGCTCAACTCGGCATTTGCGTTCCGGAAAAACTCACTCCGCACTACTTCCAAGATCGCATCGTGGGTAGGCTCGACGGATTCCGGAAGCATGTCTCCGAAACGCAGGGCAAGTTGTTCCGGCAGCAAGGAGCGCAAGTGTTTCAGCACGAGTTCATCCGTGAGAACGTCCGAAAGCAGCAGTACCGGGTAGTATCCAAAAGCAGGTGATGCGGCCGGAACGGCAGATGCTGCGGCAGAAAGGTCAGGTCTTAAGAGCATGGGTTAATATGAATTCCGGGGAAATAGAAGAAAATAGAAGAGAGAAAAAGAATGGATCAAAACAAACAAGAGGAAAAAAGGAGGGTAAAAAACAAACTTCATACTTACTCTTCCTTGACAGCTTCTCTTTCAGCACCATCTTCAGCATTCTCTTCTTCATCCCATGGGGCAACGAGGGCTTGAACATCGCGGACCAATTGCTGGTCCTTGGCAGTCCATTTATCTAGGTCCTCATCATCACCCACATCCTGGAGCCAGTAGAGAGATTTATCTCCGGAACTGAGGAAAGTCAACGCCACCACACGTCCGGTCTTACACGATTTCACCGCCTTGAAGGTCATATCGCCTGGAATAAGCAAAAGCTCATCCTTCGATAAGCCACTGTCTGATTTCGGCGTCCAGAGAAAGTCGAAAAAACCTTCGTCTTCCACAGACGGAGAAATGGTAACCACACCTTTATGAGGCAATGGCGTACACCTTTTAGTCTCGCCGTCGTATTGGACTTTTCCAGCGTTGAACTTGATGGTTTTGGTCATTAGTGTATTTGTTTTCTTTTGATGATTATGTTTTTTTTTTGTTCCTGTGAAGTTTCAATTGGAATGCCAGTGGTTTTTTATTCGGTGAGTATCCAATGTGGTGGAAAACGTTGTACGGCGGAGAGTAGGTTGGTTTTCTGGTGAGTGTTGCCACACGAATAGTTGTGTCGAGGACTGGCCTGGTGCCTGCGCGCCGTTGAATGAACGAAATCGAAGATTGAATGTAAAAAAATACAAAAAAGTAACAAAGTTAATCATAATGATCGAAAAAAAGAGCTCAAGGTTATTTTTAGTAAGATCTTTATATTTTAGTATTTTTAATTATTGCTTTCCCTTCCTTTTGAGCTCTGAGATATGGCCATGTTTTTGGTATTAGTGGTGGCCCAGGCATGGCTACGTGCCGCACAATCAGCCAAACGTGCCCCGGTCTGGTTCACTTCCAGGGTATGGGCTGCGAAGACGAAAGAGATTAGAGGCCCGTTATTTTGCGGGAGTTTCTTTTATTTCAATAAAGTTCCAGATTTGATATTTTTAGGTTTTTACTTTTCAAAAGGCTTTCCAATCTTTTCATTTTTTTTTTTTTTCATTTTTTTCTCCACTTTCAAAGTATTTAGTGAACTCAAGTGTTTTGAACCAGTCTTGCCGGGGCCAACGTGAAAAAAAACACTTGAAGCATTGGCCTCGTCTGCGAGAGCAACCACCATAGGTAATCACAGTACCAATACCAATGGATATTTTCTATAAGGAGAGTCTGAAATTGATATTCGATGAAACTTGGATTTTGCACTAAATTCACCTAGAACAGTGTAGCGAGAGAATCACACAGCTACTTTATTTCTTCTAGTGGGTTGTGTTTTTTTTTCTGATGGCAAGTGCACGGCCCGTGCCGTGAGCGCAGCCGAGTCTCAATTCATTCAGTCTCTCTATGAACTTATTGGGGTCTCCAACATTTCTAAGGAACCTCTAAGGAAGCAAGTACAGCTGTCATCCGAATACCAAATTTTTATTTTTTCAAACAACAAATCTCGAATTGCTTTTTTGGTGTTAGCTCTAGTTCCCGGCGACCCGTTTTTTTTGAAATCACAATCTGGCACTATTCACCACACAATTAAGTACGCATTCTTAGTGATTTCCCATAAATTCTTGTTTCTTTCCACACAGACCATACCAGAAGTATTAAGAAACGGAAATCTTACCCAAGGAGCTGATATCTGATCACTCCAAAACCTTTAAAAAGCTCTCGGTTTTCGCTCATCTTTGTTTCGTTCCATCCATAACATAATGTCTACATTTCCACCAGCATCCATAAAAACTCTTGTCGAAGAGATTGCCACGATTCTCAAAGATCGTAGACAGACGCTTGCTATTTCAGAAGCCGCATGCGGCGGGCTTTTATCAGCATATATTGTCAGTGTAAATGGTGCATCGAACTTCTATATTGGAGGAAAATTGGTGTACCTGGTAAAGCAACGGTTGAAGCTTTCGGGGTGGAGTGACGAAGATATCCATTCGTACGTTGGTCCACTGGAACAGGTGGCTCTTAGATTAGCCCGCACAACCAAATACGAGTTGGGGTCTACCTACGTTCTTTCAGAAACAGGATTTGCAGGCCCCACCACGGATTTGCATTTGGCTGACCACGAGGCAGGTGGCCTGGTTGGTACGGTGTATTTAGGTCTTAGCGGACCAGGAGGTGATTTCTCCGTCCAGCACCACACCGGTTTCGGTGACCGGTCTACTAACATGGAACTGTTCGCTAGGTTAGGGTTGGAGTTCTTATTGGAAAAGTTACGTGAACAGGAGCAATGAAGAGGTACTTGGTGGCTGGAGTGAACCAGACGGAGGTTTTTGTAACTAAGAGGAGACTCAAAATGAAAGCTTTCAAGACTCTTCAGAAACAGATAAACCAAGAAAAGGATAGTTGAATGGAAGAGGATTCATAATCTTTTGCACAGGCCATGTGTTTTTGGGAAAAAAAAAACAACAGAAAATCTCACGAGTATGTGAAATATGGGGTGTTAAAACTCATTTTGCGCCATTCCATGGAGAAGTGAAGATGATGTGAATTTTGATAATTCATTGAAAGACAGTCTATGAGGATCAGGGAATCTGGAAGCAAGAAAAAAGAAAGAAGTAATGCAGTTGAAATACAAATCAATGATCGAAACGATTTGACGGATGAAGGTGTGGCTTCAGCATCTCAATCAATTGTACGATGTAACGAAAAAAAAAAAAAAATCAATTATGGGGCAACGGGGTGGGAGTTTCTTCAACTTGGAATTAACCGTTTGAGGAGGGTATGATGGTAATACATTGCTGTCTTAGACGCGATTCCCTGAAACATTGATGGTCGTCTAGGTAAAGAGAGGAGACATAAGTGCCAACCCAATTCAATTATGTGTCCATTTATTTTGTCTCAAAAGGAAAAAAAAAAAAACTAAGTATCCTTTGTCTCGAATTCTACACATATTTCCAAAAGTCACAGGGTTTGTTACCTCGAGTTAACAACTGGTTGTTGTTTCTGGGAACCAGTGAAAGAGGCGTGGGCAGCCAGTGCAAGGGCTAGAGGGAACATTGGCCTGGCCTAGGGACAAGGCCCACCCCAGAGCATCATTTGATTGGTTTTTCGGAGAAGTGAACAAATAATTTCAAAACTCACCAATTGATAAATTAACTCCCTAAAGTAATATATTTACAAAAAGCTTGCGTCTTACATGTTGGTTCAATGATTTGGTTGACTGCTAAGTTTGAAAGCTAATTCTTCGCACGTCTCTCACCGTCTAACCACGTCCCGAAATTGCCCATGTGTAATATTGTTTTTCTCAGTATTCTCTGGGCAAAGCAGACCGCGCGCATGCATCACGTGATGACAATACGCCCGGGTGGGTTCTGGTGTGCGCAGACGGGACCACGTCGAGTGGGTTTTTTGCCTTGACACAAATCTGAAAAGCCAGCCTCCATACCTCTACATTTACGGATCCCTTATTTTCATTAAACGCAAACAGTATGTACCAAATACCAAAAGAATAAAAAAAAAAAATCAAACGTGTATGAAGGCAAAGTAGGACGACGCGTCTTTAAGCGAGATCTTGCTGAATTGTTTTTGTTGTGGTGTCTCAATTTACAGATCACGGTTTTCGGGGTGGTTTGACTGTTTACACGAGGACCTAAAGGTTACAGAACAATGGAAACACGCAAAACACTTTGACACCCACACACACCCACCCATTGTTCTACAGAAACACCAAATACTAATCCCTTTTTCAGGCCACAGGCGTAGCAGTGAAGTACGGAAAACAAAGGTAAAAAAACAACAACAGGAAAACAAAACATCTCCCAAACACAAAAAAGGGGAACTGGTTTTTACACAATCACCGCCTTAACTTAAAGAGAAGCACCAAAAAAGAAGAAGCCCCAAAAAAGATCATGGAGCAGGAACTCAAGATCATTCGCCGCAAAGTCAACGGTTTTGTGGGATTTGCCAATTTGCCCAAGCAGTGGCACCGCAAGTCTGTGCGTAGAGGTTTCACATTCAACTGTATGGTGATCGGAGAGAGCGGCATGGGTAAGGCCACTTTGATCAACACGTTGTTCAACCGCGAGGTGTTGGCGTCGAAGACAGAAGATGCAAAGTCGGTCGAAAACGACGGCGAAGAGCCTGCTTTGCGCATTGAAAACACTACGTCAGAAATCGAAGAGGATGGTGTCAAGTTGAAGTTGAATATCATCACCGCCCCTGGTTTTGGCGAGCATATCAACAACACCGACTCTTGGAAGCCAATCGTCGATGAGATCAACACACGTTTTGACCATTATCTCGAGGCCGAGAGCAGAATCAACCGTTCAGCCATCACCGATAACCGTATCCACGCGTTATTGTATTTCATTGAGCCTACGGGCCACTCCTTGAAGTCTTTGGACATCCAGCTCATGAAGCTGGTGCACGAGAAGGTCAACTTGATTCCAATCATCGCAAAGTCCGACACTCTTATTGACGAAGAGGTGTTGAGCTTTAAGGCACGTGTTTTGGCCGATATTAACTACCAGAAAATCAAGATCTTCACGCCGCAAGTGTTTGAGAATGACGACGAAGAGACCACTGGAAACTCGCGCGCATTGATTGCCTCTTTCCCTTTTGCCGTGGTCGGTTCCAGTACGGACGTACAGACTGCCGACGGTAGAAGTGTACGTGGCCGTGCATACCCATGGGGAATCATCGAGGTGGACAACGAAAGCCACAATGACTTCGTTCGGTTGCGTCAGTTGTTGGTGCGCAACAACTTGGAGGAATTGCGCGAGACCACTTCCGACTTGTTGTATGAGAAGTACCGGTCGGAGAAGTTGCAGAAGATGGGCATTGAGCAGGATAATTCCGTATTCAAGGAGTTCGATCCTTTGACCAAGCAAGAGGAGGAGAAGGCTTTGCATGAGGCCAAGTTGGCCAAGATGGAGGCTGAGATGAAGGCCGTTTTCCAGCAAAAAGTAAGCGAGAAGGAGAAGAAGCTACAGAGATCGGAGGCCGACTTGTTTGCGCGCCATAAGGAAATGAAGGAGAAGTTGGCCAAGCAAATCAAGTTGTTGGAGGACAAGAAGACCCAGTTGGAGAAACAGAAATCCTTGCCCGTGGAGCCAACTCCAGCACCGGCCACCCAGAAGGCCAGAAAGGGTTTCTTGCGTTAGGCAATTATATCCCCATGTCTTCTACTTTTGCTTGTGAACAAAACGTAGCTTAAAATATGTATACGCTAGAATTAAAAGGAGCATATAAAATCAGTGATGTGATTAGAGTGAGCGGCTCTCTATTGTATAAAAAAATGAATTCAGTAGATTAAAGAAGTGCCAGGTTTTTGGTGGTTTTATGAACGTCGGAACAACAGGAAGGTGCATTTTATGGGATAGATAAAAGTAGGTCTATTTTATTTTAAACAATAGTTTTATACCCGAAATTATTCTACGCTCCAGGATGTAGGCAAATAGTGGAATAACTAATATTTGACAGAACATGAGTTATGTATCGTTCTCTGGTGGAAAATTCATAGAATTTTTCGATAAAAGGATGAGCTGTAGTAATTTTTCAATAGAATTTCAGGGAAAAAAACGCACAAAAAAGCCTATTTTAGTGAAAACTTACAACAGCAAAAACTCGGCTTGAAATGATCGTGGCTGGAAGTTATGCTGCATCTCTTGATGGTATCAATACCGTGATGGATCAGCTTTTCTGAATAAAAAGCATACGAAGAAACCCCAAAACCTAGGAATTGTATAAAAACGATACAAAATCTCACTCTATAAATAGCAGCTAAGAACTAGAAAAGAAAGAGACATATTGTTCGTTTAACGTGATAGAGTGGCGGGGCACATAAAGGTAGGTGAGTGTGTTTAGGTGAACCAGAGGGAAACCAATTAAAACGCACCGAAAGAATATTCCAAATAAGATTATGATTCAAATAACCACCAATGACATCACCAAAAGGAGTTTTGTTTAAAGAACTACCCTATGGCGTTTTAGAAGATGACAACATCAACATGTCGTCTCACACGAGGGTCCAAGACTTGACCGCGTGGCTTCTAGTCATGGGGCTGCAATTTGCAAACACTGCCAGAGACAATAGAGAAAATAATGAATGGAGAACTAAGATAGAGGATAATAAGTGTCCATTGAAATCTGAAGATTTCAGTCAGCTAAACAAAATAAAACAAAATAAAACAAAACAAAATAAAAAAAGAAGATTGAAACACCGTTTGCCCTGGCCGCTCAACTTTCCTCCACTGAAGCCTGTCACGCGAGACATTGAAGCGAGCACTATACATGGTTAAAAAAAGCAAACAACCTGATGAGCAGAGTTTCAATACATCCAACCTACTGGATAAACTGGATAAACTGGAATTTTAAGAGTCTTTTTCCGAATTTCCCCTCATTAATCAAATATTAATTTCAATGATCCAATATGGCCGAGCGGAACTTCAAAAATAGGGCATTGGTTGCATCGCCCTAGCTTGTATCGGTGGACGCACGAACTTCTTGAGCGAATTTTCGTGTGCAATGTTTCTTCGAATGTTCTTATGTTTCTTCGAATGTTCTTATGTTTCTTCTAATGTCTCTTCTGATAGTCTTGTAATTCTACTAATTCATAAACATCCTCTTATTATCTGACCAAAATTAATAGAAGACCTTGAAACCCATCCAATTATAATTCCCGCAAATTGCAAGTCGCCAATGGGATTTGAGACATGTGCCAAATATCATCTGTCTGTATCTGAGAAGTCTTTTTGCACTGCCAAAGGAAGCGTGAAAATACAACAAGAAACGAAACAAGCGAAAAAAAAATACAATCACAATTTAAAGCAAACAAGCAAACAAGTAAACATAAACATAAACAAAAACAAACAAAAAATCGATGCCTAATAACAGAAGCCCAAAATGAATCAGATAAACAAAGTAACCGTAAAAAGGCCGCCGTGCGCCCTCTGCCTCGGGTTTCCTTGCGGCTTCTCGCTCGCTCCCACCAAAAAAACGCTTCTCTCGCATGGACAAAATGTGGTGCATGCCGGAACGATCACATTTTCCGATACCAGGCAAGTGCATCTGTTGCTCCGTCCCGCAGCAGAATAAAGCGGAAACCACAGTTTGGTCACTCTTTTTTTTTTATTTTTTATTTATTAGTATTTATTTTCTTGCCGATACTTTTCCAGCAGATATCGACCGGTGATATTCTTTCCCATTAAGCAACTCCTCACGTGCAATACAAATTAGGAATTCTTCAACCACAAAGAAAGAATTTCGAAAAGGAGAAAGAAAAAAAAAAAAAAAAAAGGAAAAGGAAAAGGGAGAGAATAAGTCATAGAGAGACTCAATTGACCACAAAAATGTCTTCCACCACATCCCCTAAAGCCGATGCCGCCGGAACTGGCCCTAAAAGTGAAACCACATCTACAGGCACCTCTTCTCTTGCAAACCAGGTGAAGACGTTGCAGTTTGCATGGTTTGCTGGCCACGCAGTGACGGTTTTCTCCACCATCTTCTACTTGTTGACATATGTGCGGGTGTTTCCAACCTCGTACAAGTTTTGGTACAAGTTGGCGTTCTTGGGTGTCATTGAAAGCTTTGGTGTGTTGATCTACCAGTCCGTCAAGAAGGCCGGAGTCAACCCTAAGTTGTTGCTTAAGGACGATAATGTGCACTACTTGTTCTTGGCTGTTGTGCTTTTCGTCTACAGTCCGTACGTGTTGTTGACGTTGTCGACTTTCGCCTTGTTCTCCACGTTCCACGTTTTGTCTTATTCCAGAAACTTCTTGTTTCCTGCGTTTGGTATTTCCGAGTCTCATGCATTGAGTGAGAAGGTGGGCAACTTTGTCACTGCCAACAACAACAACTCGATCGCTTTGGCTTCCTTGTTGGAGGTCTATACCGTGGCCTGGTTGCTTGTGAGATTAATCACCTTTAGAAAAAACTCCCTCATTCCATTTTTGGTTTATGTTGTATTTATCAAGTTGAGATACGAGAAGTCCACCTTCACCAGAAATGCTTTCAAGTCTGTTGAGTTGAAGTTGGAAGGTCTTATCAACCAAACCGGAGCTCCTGCTGCCAAGAATGCTTGGGTCAATGTCAAGGCAGTTTTTCACCAAGTTGGCTCCATCTCAATTGTGAACGATTACACTAAGGAGAAGTCCATCTAAGAGTGAATGCGTTTCATTTTTTTTTCCCATAGTCGTATGCGTGTGTTTTTCTTTCTGAGACAAGGAGAAAATATTGTCACATTACAATTAGGGTGTATATTCAGCGAGTTTACTTAATAGCTTTAGTTTTATTAATAGAATATCGGAATATCGAGTTAGAATGATTGAGTGACGAGGCAATCTCCCTTTCCGTCTCCTCCCTTTCTTTGTAACCCGCTGTGCGAGGTGAGTCTTTTTTTTTTTTGAGTTTTATTGCAATTAAAACAGAATTCTTTAAGTAAAACAACGGAAAAAAGAAATACGTCACTAAGAAAGACATATGAATGCCAAAATTACCAAATTTTCCTATTATTTCCTGACCTAGTTCACCTTATACAGTATTCTTGATCACAGCAAGTTTAGCAGACAACAAGCCTGGTTAGCTCAATCGGTAGAGCATTTGACTCTTAAACTTCATAAGGTCAATCAAAAGGTTGCGGGTTCGAGCCCCGCATCGGGCTTTGTTCCGCCTGGTTAGCTCAATCGGTAGAGCATTTGACTCTTAAATTTCATAAGGTCAATCAAAAGGTTGCGGGTTCGAGCCCCGCATCGGGCTATAACTTATTTTTTTCCACTCTTTCTGGATTTTTTTCTCATTTGTCTCACTTTTTACTCCAGACTTTCCCTCAAACAGTGTTTTGTTCAGTAGCGAAGACATAAAATAGGTCTACCGCAACCTAATTGAATATGGTGCAGTAGCATGGCATCGAAAATATGGTGCGAGTTTTCGATGAAGCAATTAAGCTGTTTCGGGTAAAAAACAAAGGCGAAAAATCGTGCGGCTCGGTGTCCCATTAATCACTCCACAGAACATTCCTTTCATTTCTCCTATATATCGGTCTTTAGAATTTCCTGGTATTTCGACATGTCTTTATTAGGCCAAACGTACAATTTGACCGATCTCTAATTGTAAAAAAAATACCGCACAATGGTGGCTAGTATGGAGATTTGCAATCTTGCTGTCCTTGCTGAACTGAGGCATGCATGCAGGCAAATACTGACCAAATTCTTTTCATAGTAACCTTTGTTTTTTTAAGTACCAAATTGAGACACTCAACTAAGACACACAGAATGCCCACAAACCCTTTTCTTTTCAGACTAAAATGTAGAGAGATTTTTATTAAGCACACTGTCTTTCTTGAAACCAATTGAAGATTAGTTTGGGGATTATGAAAATACGTTTACATGCCCATGGAGCTCAAAGTTCCATAGGCTTCTTTCTTACGTGGGCCGATCCTCCATTACGTCAGTAGAGCGCGCCGCACTTTACGGTCGAATCTTTCGGAAGCTTTTCGAGGCCACGCACGTGACCTGTGTTTCTTTTAGTCTGTGGGCCCAGGCTGCGAAATGTTCTCGTGGAATCTTTTGGAAGATTCTAGTGCGTCCAGCCGAAATATGACCCTCGGGTAATATATAAGGGCGCCCTGCCACTCACCCCATAGCAAATAAATTTTCTTTTCATCAATATATTCCATATATTTATAACATAAACATGTCTAAGTCTGTCGGTATTGATTTAGGAACTACCTACTCCTGTGTGGCCCACTTCTCCAACGACCGTGTGGAGATCATCGCCAATGACCAAGGTAACAGAACCACCCCATCTTTCGTTGCTTTCACTGACTCCGAGAGATTGATTGGTGACGCTGCCAAGAACCAGGCCGCCATGAACCCAGCTAACACTGTTTTCGACGCCAAGAGACTTATTGGTAGAAAGTTTGACGATGCTGATGTTCAAGGTGACGTCAAGCACTTCCCTTTCAAGGTTGTCAACGTTAACGACAAGCCTGTTATCCAAGTTGAGTTCAAGGGTGAGACCAAGACCTTCACTCCTGAGGAAATCTCCTCTATGATCTTGACCAAGATGAAGGACACTGCTGAGTCTTTCCTCGGTACTAAAGTCACTGACGCTGTTGTCACTGTCCCTGCATACTTCAACGACTCCCAAAGACAAGCCACCAAGGACGCTGGTTTGATTGCCGGTTTGAACGTTAAGAGAATCATCAACGAGCCAACCGCCGCTGCCATTGCTTACGGTTTGGACAAGAAGACCGAGGAGGAGAAGAACGTTTTGATCTTCGACTTGGGTGGTGGTACTTTCGATGTTTCCCTTTTGTCCATCGAGGACGGTATCTTCGAGGTCAAGTCTACTGCTGGTGACACTCACTTGGGTGGTGAGGATTTCGACCACAGATTGGTCAACCACTTCATTGCCGAGTTCAAGAGAAAGAACAAGAAGGACTTGTCCACCAACCAAAGAGCCTTGAGAAGATTGAGAACTGCCTGTGAGCGTGCTAAGAGAACCTTGTCTTCTTCTGCTCAAACCTCTATCGAGATTGACTCTTTGTTCGAGGGTATTGACCTTTACACTTCTATTACCAGAGCTAGATTCGAGGAGTTGTGTCAAGACTTGTTCAGATCTACTTTGGACCCAGTTGAGAAGGTGTTGAGAGACGCCAAGGTCGACAAGTCCCAAGTTGACGAGATTGTCCTTGTTGGTGGTTCTACCAGAATTCCAAAGGTGCAAAAGTTGGTTTCTGACTTCTTCAACGGTAAGGAGCCAAACAAGTCCATCAACCCAGATGAGGCTGTTGCTTACGGTGCCGCTGTCCAAGCCGCCATCTTGTCTGGTGACACTTCTTCCAAGACCCAAGACTTGTTGTTGTTGGATGTCGCCCCATTGTCCATGGGTATTGAGACCGCTGGTGGTATCATGACCAAGTTGATTCCAAGAAACTCTACTATCCCAACCAAGAAGTCCGAGACTTTCTCCACTTACGCTGACAACCAGCCAGGTGTCTTGATTCAAGTCTTCGAGGGTGAGAGAGCCAAGACTAAGGACAACAACTTGTTGGGTAAGTTCGAGTTGTCTGGTATCCCACCAGCACCAAGAGGTGTTCCACAAATCGAGGTCACCTTCGATGTTGATGCTAACGGTATCTTGAACGTTTCCGCTTTGGAGAAGGGTACTGGTAAGACTCAACAAATCACCATCACCAACGACAAGGGTAGATTGTCCAAGGAGGACATCGAGAGAATGGTCTCCGAGGCTGAGAAGTTCAAGGATGAGGATGAGAAGGAGGCTGCTAGAGTCCAAGCCAAGAACGGTTTGGAGTCTTACGCTTACTCCTTGAAGACCACTTTGGGTGAGGAGCAATTCAAGGCCAAGTTGGAGGCTGCTGATGTCGAGACCGTCACCAAGGCTGCTGATGAGGCTATTGCTTGGTTGGACGACAACCAGACTGCCACTACTGAAGAGTACGCCGACAAGCAAAAGGAATTGGAGGGTACTGTCAACCCAATCATGGCCAAGGCCTACCAAGCTGGTGCTGCCCCAGGTGGAGCTGCTCCAGGTGGATTCCCAGGTGCTGCTGACGGCGGTGCCGCCCCATCTAACGATGGTCCAACTGTCGAGGAGGTCGACTAAACGATTTAGCGAGCTAAGTCACAATTCTATATAGGATAGATTAATGTAAATTAATGAAAAAGTTAAAAGAAAATGCACATGAATTGTAGAAATAAAAGATTTGAAAGTGTTATAATAAAGAGCTAGAAATTACGTTGTTTGGAAGAGGGTTCAGGGGTTGTAACACTTGTGATTGGTTATTGGCCTTGTAGTGCGTCCCGGGATACCGAGAACCAGAAATAAAGCCCGAAGACCGCATTAGGTGACCTGAAACATCTTAGAATTTAAAAGAACCCAAAAAGCTTATATATGAATAAGGAATTTTGAGTTAATGTCACTCGAAATTTTGGGCACTGGGCTGCCTTGATTTGTGGGGGCATTGTCCCGGACTAGCTAAAACAAAGAAACAAGAATAAAAAGCTATTGTGGTGGTTTGCTTAGTGAGATTTCCGTGTGACCTTTCACTGACAGTAATAATTTTTTAAACTATGTCCAGCTCGAGCTGGACGCAAGTCAAGATGATTTGGCTGTAAAAACTACACACCAAAAAAAAAAGGCATGACTTATTTGTTCACAAGGACAAAAGAAAAGAAAAGAAATAATAAGCAAATCAAAATTATATAAAGAAGAAGAATCTCCCATCACGGGTATATATTGGCTGTAATTTTCTTTTTCTTGTTTCAACGAGTCAGTTCTTCGCTTTGTGATTTGTGATCTGGCTTTAAGTCAATAGTTGACTAATAGCATTGACTAATAGTGTTGGATAATAGCGTTGGCCCATGACTTTGGCTCAGGTATGTGTGGCTAATTCTTTGAAACGTTGCTTAAAACATTTGTACTTTTTTCTCGTCCGTTCGTTCAATGATTTTTCTTTTTTTTTTTCTTTGCAGCCACCTTTTCGCACATTCTTATCTTGGGCCTGTGGCAGGCCGTAACTCTCTCACTTAAGAGTTTTTTTTGCTGAGGTTACTGATGGTTATGGCCGTTGTGTCAACTTTACACTATCCGAACAAAATTCGACTTGCATTGATCACTGTTTATTCATACTCATTTTCTGGTCCAAGATTTTTTTTTTTTATCATGTTTCTCATAATGTTTTCCATAATGTTTTCCATAATACTTTCCTTAATACTTTCCATGGTTTTTGCTCCGTGTCCAATTTCAACTGCAATTTCTAATTGGCTTACTAGGAGGGATCGGAATCTTCAATGGTGACTCAACTTCTAGCTCGGCACTCGCCGCAGCTTTCGCGGTCGGTCGGTCGTTCGGTCGGTCGGTCGCATCAGTGCCACGCGTGTACCCAACTTCTTAGCGGATCAGTAGTGTACGGTGGTGCGAACCCAAAAAATTTTGGGCAAAATACAAAAAATACATCCAAAGGTGGTAGTAAACGAGCGTCCGGATTACCGTTACGAGTGCGAGAATAGGTGCAACTCTCTTTTCCGTAATATTTATTCGGTACGTTTTGAAACATCACCATGGTTTAGAGTTTTCCTTAGGGTTTATATATCTTAACGGGTAAAAGTCAGGGAATTTTCTCCTTGCAAAGAAAGAAAAAAAGAGAAGTAATACTTCCTGGTCCTTATTGTTCTTCGTGTTTCCGTCCATTTATTCCGTTTGCGAGAGATTTTCCACCACTGCACCTGCCCGTGTCCACGTTGAAAAAAAAAAAAAAAGATAATCACAATTCCTTGAATAACAACCCGAAGTAATCTCTCCAAAGATTTCACTTCAAAAATTCTTCCCCAAAGGTCCCACTCCAAAGACCCCATACTAACTATCGCTCCAGATCCAATGGCGGCCGTTCCAAACCACACAGTTGTGCATGAAGCCAACAACGTCGAGAAGTTCCTCACACCCAAGGAATTCTTCGACAGACAGCCCAACAAGGGCCATGTGTCTTCGCTCGAAGAGTACGAATCTTTGTACAAGCAGTCCATCAACGACCCTGAGGCTTTCTTCGGTCCTATGGCCAGAGAATTGTTGCACTGGGACAAAGACTTTGTCCAGACCAAGGCCGGTGACTTGGTCAACGGTGATGCGCAATGGTTTGTGGGAGGTGAGTTGAATGCCGCTTACAACTGTGTAGACAGATGGGCTTATGCGCACCCAGACAAGACTGCCATCATCTACGAGGCCGATAGCGAGGAGGACTCGTATAAGTTGACCTACGCCGAGCTCTTGAGAGAAGTTTCCAAGGTCGCCGGTGTTTTGAAGAGCTGGGGTGTGACCAAGGGTGACACCGTGGCCATCTACTTGCCAATGAATGCCAATGCCATTGTTGCAATGTTGGCTGTGGCCAGATTGGGTGCCATCCACTCGGTCATTTTCGCCGGTTTCTCGTCCGGCTCCATCAGAGACCGTGTCAACGATGCCAAGTGTAAGGCATTGATCACGTGTGACGAAGGTAAGCGTGGTGGTAAGACCATCAACATTAAGAAGCTCTGTGACGAGGCTTTGCTTGACTGCCCAACCGTGCAGAAAGTCTTAGTCCACAAGCGTACTGGTAACGACAAGATCGAGCTTGTTGCTGGTCGTGACTACTGGTGGAACGAGGAGACTGAAAAATTCCCTGGCTACTGCCCTCCAGTTCCTGTGAACTCCGAGGACCCATTGTTCTTGTTGTACACTTCCGGTTCCACTGGTACCCCCAAGGGTGTGGTGCACACTACTGGTGGTTACTTGCTCGGTGCCGCAATGACCACGAAATACATCTTCGATATTCACCCTGAGGATGTGCTCTTCACCGCCGGTGATGTCGGTTGGATTACTGGCCACACCTATGCCCTTTATGGTCCTTTGCTTTTGGGTATTCCCACCGTTGTTTTCGAGGGAACCCCAGCTTACCCGGACTATGGCCGTTTGTTCCAGATCATCGAGAAGCACAAGGCCACTCACTTTTACATTGCCCCAACTGCCTTGCGTCTCTTGAGAAAGTCTGGTGAGGCCGAGATTCCTAAGTACGACTTGTCTTCTTTGAGAACCTTGGGTTCTGTTGGAGAACCCATCTCCCCAGATATCTGGGAGTGGTACAACACCCACATTGGAAAGGGCCAATGCCACATTTCTGACACATACTGGCAAACCGAATCGGGCTCGCACTTTATTGCCCCAATCGCCGGTGTCACCCCTAACAAGCCAGGTTCGGCTTCTTTGCCTTTCTTTGGTATTGACACTTGTCTTATCGACCCAGTCTCCGGTAAAGAAATCACTGGTAATGACGTCGAAGGTGTGTTGGCAATCAGAAACACCTGGCCATCTATGGCCCGTACCGTGTACAACAACCACCAGAAGTACATGGACACTTATTTGAGACCATATCCAGGCTACTACTTCACAGGTGACGGTGCAGCCAGGGACCACGATGGCTTCTACTGGATTAGAGGAAGAGTCGATGACGTTGTTAACGTTTCTGGCCACAGATTGTCCACTGCCGAGATCGAGGCTGCGTTGATCGAACATCATGGCGTCTCTGAGGCTGCCGTGGTCGGAATCAACGACGACTTGACCGGACAAGCCGTTATTGCCTACGTTGCCTTGAAGGATGAAGCCGCTGCCAAGATTGAGGACCACGAGAACTCTGACGAGGCCTTTGCTCTCAGAAAGGAATTGATCATGGTGGTTAGATCGCACATTGGTCCTTTTGCCGCACCAAAGTCTGTCATCATCGTCAAGGACTTGCCCAAGACTAGATCGGGTAAGATCATGAGAAGAATCTTGCGTAAGGTGTCTTCCAACGAAGCTGATCAATTGGGTGATATCACCACTTTGTCCAACCCGCAATCTGTCGCAGGTATCATTGACAGCTTTGCTGCTCAATTCGGAAAGAAGTAGATACCCATTGAGATTTGGTTCTTCACTAATAGCACACGTATAAAACGACTTATAAACATCAATTAAATGGGCTCAACCCTATGGTTCTGAAACATCATTATTAAGTAAAGCTTTTCTGTGTGGAGATGTATGGAGCTCCTCTGAGATAAATGTCGCAGCTCCTTGAACCCCCTCGAAAATGTCCCACTCGTCACGTGACTATCCACATTAAAAGCATCGGGTAGCGATGCGTCTCGTATAACGATATCATCTTTCACATCTTTTATATCCACACAGCTATAATCCAGAATGAAAAATACGCATGGAAATAGACGCTTGGAACATCTAATTAAGATATCTGCTCTTTTTGTCGCGGTGAAAACCACCCATTTCCTTATAATTGTGTCAACCCCAGCGCAGTTCGATGTTTCAACATCGATACTTCTACAACACTATCACAAGGAGAAAGAAGTTCTTGAAAATTTTCACACATCGAGCGCCATTGTCAATAGAGCACTCGGGAAACTTACAAATCTCGTTTTGGACCGGTTTTTTGACCGACTTGTCTCGTGGGATGCAGTGTATTTTGCAGACCTCTTTGTCAAGGGCATCCAGTATGAGCACCAATATGTGTTCTGCCCGCTCTGGTGGCGGCTCATCCAGATGATTCCCGTAAGTTCGGAAACCGAGTTTTACTCTAGGCTTATATGGGCCACATTTGTCACAAATTTGTGCCATTTCGGGTCTGCCGTGGTGCTCTACTTCTATACACGTGCCGTGTTTGAAAAAGCCCGTGTTTTCTCGCCTGAGCGGATGGCTGTGGCGGCACTGATGTTATACGTGTGTTCTCCAGCGGCGGCATTTTTGACTGCACCATACTCGGAGTCAATTGCAGCGTTGTGTAGTTTTTTGTGCTTGTATTTGCGGGAGATCAGCGTCGCGCAGTGCCACCTCATGAGCCCTAGTTTGGGTCAGCCCAAGAGCCCAATCTCGAGCCAAACTGCCCAACCAAATTCTTCTCCCCTTTCCCGCCATGTTTCAGGATTTAGATCTGCAGAGAAACCTGAAACATCCCTGAAACAGACCCAATCCTGGACCCTCTGCATGCTTCTGATTCTCAAGTGCCCTAATACCAGTGTCTACATGTTGAGCGGGGTATTCGCATCACTTGCATTCGGGTTCCGCGCAAACTGTCTATTTCTCGGCATCATTTATATCTACGATCTCAGTTTGTGGAGAACAAAATCGCCTGTTTTGCCATTGGCTGCTGGTCTGCTCCTAGGAGCCGCATTTCTAGCTATGCACGTTCATAGCTACCGAAGTGTGTGCCATTCAGGCCGCGGCGAATGGTGTGAGTCCCGGTTACCCTCATTATTTGCATACGCCCAGTCGCACTATTGGGGCAACGGCTTCTTGAAGTACTGGACGATGAACAATCTCCCGAATTTTGTATTTGCTGCCCCAACCGCTGTTTTGCTGGCCCTTTCCGTGCGGTACTTTGCACAAATCTACCCGGTGGAGCGGATCTTACCTGTATTGGCTGTCAACGTGGTTTTCCTACTTCTGTTAGGGATGTTCTGGCATGTGCAAATCATCACGCGAATTCACACCTTTTTGCCTGTTGTGTACTGGTTGATGGCTGGGTTGATCACTCAGCCAAGTACGCTGGATCGGAAATGGGCCGATGTCTACGTGGGGTACTTTATTATTTGGAACGTGCTTCAACCTTCGCTATTCAGTGCATTTCTACCTCCAGCGTGATATTTTTGGCATTAAATTTTTGGCATTAAATTTTTGGCATTAAATTTTTGGCATTAAATTTTTGGCATTAAATTTTTGGCATTAAATTTTTGGCATTAAATTTTTGGCATTAAATTTTTGGCATTAAATTTTTGGCATTAAATTTTTGGTATTGAATTTTTGGTATTGTGCCTTTCATTATTTCCGCCATTTCTTTACGTTTGAAGCTTCACCTGATCTTTTAACGAGTTCTAAGTGGCATCTTTTGTTGTTGCGGTGGTATCTCCTTGAGCTAAATGCAACCGTTTAGGGCCTGGGTCCTTTTTCGCACCCACTCGTTTTTTTACCCGTTACGAAAGTTGCGCATTCGGGATCTCAATACCGCATTGGGAAGCGTTAACCGCGTGCTGATAGGGTTTTGCCTTATAAAGCAACGAGGCGGTTTGTGCCTGAGACGAGCGGATTGCAAAAAAATAAAGGAAGAAAAGTGAAGCGATAAGTGTTCGACGGATCTGGGTAACTAAAATTTGACTTGCTTTGATCACCCTTGCTCTCGAGAACCCCAGAATACCTAAAATTAACCATGCCTGCTAATATCTTCGACTTCCTTCTGCTTAAGCACTATGCATATTTGATCGCAAGCGTTTGCTTGATGACTGCTTATTTCAACAAATTTGTCAAGAAATCAACCAAGCCAGTGAAAATACTCAGCTCGAATAAAGACCGAAAATTTGGATGCTGGGTGGCAGAAGATTTCAAGACCCCCACACCACCCCCGTTCAGTAATTGGGATGTCAATAAAACAAGGCCACTTCCGTACAGGGCTTTCAAGCATAAGTATAACATTACTATGGGGATTCGAAACATGGAATGGGACTCGTGGATCGAGTTGGACAACGAGTGGGTCAAGTACCATTCCGAGAAAGTTAAACGACTTGAAGAGAAGGGCACCGAGGTTTACGGGACTCTTCCAGGAGCAGAAGCTGCAGTGCTTGAGCTTTTGGACGAATTTTGGGCATATCTACCAGCACGTTACCCTTCGCTTTTCAGACAACTCGATAACGGCTTGGAGAATTTGCTTACAGGAGAAGTATTTATTTTCAAGAATTGTACGGAATATACTGAGGACCCAATGGTGATGGCCGCGAAGATGGTACAAGATGATTTGGCCGTGATGATAGAGGGTACCGATGGAAACTATTACTTGAAGGCAGGTGCAATTATTTTGCCTGGATTCTGGAGATTTAAGGATAAAGTTGGCATGCCGCTCAACCAGATCCACACCAGCGGTGATGTGCCAAAGTATCAAGAAAAGTTGCAGAGTGGTATGACCAAGTTTTTCACCCGTTTGACATGTGAGAAACCCGTGGTGCGGAACAACTACTTTATCCAGACAGACAATGGCCTTGGCTGGTCCACTTCGATTGGGGATGAGAACTCCGATGTGGTGGGGTGGTACACGGCCGAGCCTGCGGTGACACCCGAACAACTTTATTACCGCAGTGAGCGTCAAAGCTTGAGAAGATTACCCAAAACAGGGGCGGTGATCTTTACAATCAGAACGTATTTCTGCTCCATGACAGATATTTGCAGTGAGCCTTATATTCCAAGAAGATTATTGAATGGTATTGAAAGCTGGACCGATGACGTCCGGGAGTATAGAGGATACGATAAGTTCAAAGATGCCCTCTTGCCGTATTTGGAGGAAAAAGCCAAGGAGCAAGAACAGCGTGGATATGTGCTAGAGAAGGAACCACCGGTGTACCCATTTTAGAAGGAAAGCGGCAAACTTTTGCACACAAAGTCTAGACTAAACAATCTTGAAATAGACAGCCAAAAAATCAAAGTATAGTGAGGTAGAACAAGGAAGAATATTAGGAGCATTGAGAAAGAAAAAAAAAAAACACCAAATAAACACCCACACAGAGGATTCGACTGTTTTAGAATTGTAAAAATAACATCCTCAGGAAAATATCAAAGAGGTACAAATCATTTGTTTAGTAATCGTGATATTAGCTAATATACAAAGGTCATAAATAATACAGCATGAGAAATGAAGCAGCACCAGTGAGCTTAAGATCTCTCACCTCTCAATCTTCTGGCCAATTGGATGTCCTTCTTTTGGATGGTGACTCTCTTAGCGTGGATGGCACACAAGTTGGTGTCCTCAAACAAAGAGACCAAGTAAGCCTCGACGGATTCCTGCAAAGCACCGATGGCAGAGGATTGGAATCTCAAGTCGGTCTTGAAGTCTTGGGCGATTTCTCTGACCAATCTCTGGAAAGGCAACTTTCTGATCAAGAGGTCAGTAGACTTTTGGAATCTTCTGATTTCTCTCAAGGCAACGGTACCTGGCTTATATCTGTGAGGCTTCTTGACACCACCAGTCGATGGAGCAGACTTTCTGGCAGCCTTGGAGGCCAATTGCTTTCTTGGTGCCTTACCACCAGTAGACTTTCTTGCGGTTTGCTTGGTTCTAGCCATTGTTGTTGTTGTTGGTTGTTGATAATATTTTAAATTTTAGCATACCTGAGCAGATGCCCCAAGTTATATATGGGGCCGCGCGCACATTGCGTCGCGCATGTTTTGGCGATGTTTTGGCCTTGTTTGAGGTTTTGTTGTGGGTGTGCACAAAGCCACACAAAAGAAAATACAAGGAGATTTTAAAACATGGGGAAGCGAGTATTCCGCGAGGGTAAAGGTGCGTGGGCGCGGTGCTAGGATGTGCGGCCCACACGAGTATTTTACAGCACGCTAATACGGGACTTTTCGCGCGACTTAAGTGCCACGCAAAGCGCGCAGTTGCGAAATGGCCATAGTTAACGGCTTTTCACCAAGCGAAACGAAGTCGCGCACATTGCTCGTGGTGTGAGAAGCGCGACAAAAGCAAGGGGAATCCTTACGCCAGGTACCCCACCTACGCAGCGAAAGCGCACTTTTACATTGTTAGCTTGTAGGAGAAAGTTTTTTTTTTGCTATTCCAATCTCGCCACCTCTCATATATAACACACATCCCGCGCCACCCAAAAGTGATATATTTTTTCTATTATCTTATATATATTTCATATATACTTCACCACACAACACACACAAACAAATTAATTAAAAATGTCCGGCAGAGGAAAAGGAGGAAAAGGTCTTGGAAAGGGTGGTGCTAAGCGTCACAGAAAGATTTTGAGAGACAACATCCAAGGTATTACAAAGCCAGCTATCAGAAGATTGGCCAGAAGAGGTGGTGTCAAGCGTATTTCTGCTTTGATCTACGAAGAAGTTAGAGGTGTTTTGAAGTCCTTCTTGGAGAACGTCATCAGAGATGCTGTTACTTACACGGAGCACGCCAAGAGAAAGACCGTCACTTCTCTTGATGTTGTCTACGCTTTGAAGAGACAAGGTAGAACCTTGTACGGTTTCGGTGGTTAAGCTGGTGCTTGCTCAGGGGTTTTTTATATGTATATTATTTAATTAACGTTTTATGGACTTGGAAAATGTAGCTTACTCACTGCGAAAAGGCAATTTAAAAGGATATGGGATTTTGCCTTTGAAGATGTCTACCGGTGGAGGAGTACAAAATGGGATTTTGGGGTGTCGATACTTTTGAACCTTCCAGGACTTTTTTATTGTTGGTATTTAACGTGAATTGCTTAATTTCCAATCACACTTCATTAATCCCCTGGTGCACGGGTGTTTACTCTTCACCTTCATAAACAAAACCCGGCTACATGTCACTTGACTTAAACTAACATGGGGTAATATGATATTTTCTCTTGGGGCCTCTTAAATCCTTCTTTTTAGGGTAACTCAGCGTGGAATCCGATAGTTTTTATACCCCATCGTGATTGTAGCAAATAAGAACTGCCTCACATGAAAATGTAAAGCAGAGCACAAGGCAATATTGTATCACGTGACTCGGCTAATAACCTCGGCATGAGCCAGCCTATGTCTCTGAGCAGCAGGAAAGAATTGCATTCACGATATAATTTGTTCTTCTCCAAAACCGTACAATACTCAATCATACTTGAAAAAGTTCTCATCATCGTAGTATCAGAAATAGTGGGCCTATCACCCCTACTGTTCAAGACTTCCTTCATAATATTCTCTTGCTTGGAATTCTTCGTTAATCTGGGTAAACACATCGGAGATTTCTTTTGCCAAACCTAACATCTTGGCCATTTCCGGGGAGCTTTGTTTTTCAGAATGTGACGATACCCCCACGGCACCATATCGCACAAGGAGCAGGCCATATATATTTCTCAAGATGCCGAGTTCGATATCATTGGGGTTATTCAACAAACTCTCTGCATCGGCAAGAAGATTACGAAGAATCACAGTTTGCCATAAGATTTCTGCTCGCGTTTCGTACAGCAGGGAATCTGGTCCGTCTTCAAAGTCTTGTTGACGTGGCTTCATTCCTGGTGATGCAATGAGCCTCAAAGTTTCTGATGTTAAAGCTTGTTTCTCTATGACAGGAGGGATCTCCCCAGGAAAACCAAGCACTAGATGGAAAATGCTTGAACTGTAGCAAACCAAAACGAGGACCTTCATCATTATTGACTCAATGATAAATTTTGGTATAAAGAGAGGACCTTTTGGATAATGAGACCTTTTGGATAATGAGACCTTTTGGATAATGTGAACTTTTGGATAGTGAGACCTTTTGGATAATGAGACCTTTTGGATAATGAGACCTTTTGGATAATGAGACCTTTTGGATAAAGATAGATGTTTCTGAATTACGAAACAAATGCCTGGATAATAAGACAAACTTTTAGTTAAGAGGAGAAAAAGCCCATGGGAAAAATATATGCCAATTTGTTGCAGTATTCAAAAAAGTGGATCAGTTTCTTGCTCGAGGTAAACAATAAACTATAAAATAACAAAGTAAAACACAAAAACAAGTGGTGGAATAGAGAGAAATTAACAGAAGGACAGAGAAAATTTGCTAGCGATCGCCCAAAGGGACAGTTGCCCTTTTTAAAACTCAGCGACGCGGGGTGTGTGAAGCTGGAGATACTTACAATCTCATGCATGTCGTTTCTATTGTTTTCATCGAGACAATTGCAAATACTAAAGGCTTTGCATAGGTCGCTTGGTTTTTTGGTCGGCGGTTTTCGTTGAATGAGATGCACCAAGTGCGATGCTGCCAATTATTAGTGCTGAAGAAGACCATTTAGTAGAGTTCCTGGTTTTAGATATGAAAGAGGGAAAAATGCATTTTGGAAGTAATAAAGGCCACCGTTATGAAATTCCTGGTTCAGCAATTGGTGCAGTATTTTCCTAGACGAGTTTATACAACAAAGGGCTCAAATACACGTTCGCTGGAGTTGCTTTGGATGGACGGAGTAAGGTTTTTTTTTTTTGTTTCCGCTTGTTTTCTTTGGTGCTTTTAGTTATGACCATCACTTATCCACATGACCATTACTTTCCTACGTGATACAATAACTTGTAAGGTATTTTTGATTCCATAAACAAAATTGCATTCTAGATGAATTAAAAAAAAAAAAAGGTGTACATCACCAGATTGAGAAGGTGAGCAATGACAGCTGATTTGTTGTATTTCCGAATAGGGCAAGAAAGGGAAAGACATATTGGGCCTTTCATGTAATTCTGCCTCTTAGGCCACAAAAAGAAGTTCTAAACCACATACTCCCTGGGTATCCTATTGTATAGGGGTATGTATTGAATGCACGGTTGTTTTCCAGTGTCCCACATGCGTCTTGGGAATTTTCAGCCGCAAAAAAAGAAGTGGCGGTTGGCCTATTTTTCAAAGTGCAACATGAATTAGCCTTCAGGCTCGCCTTTCATTTACACCAGCATCAAAAGCTTCTGAACGAGGATAATGAAGATAAAGACATCGAGTGCAAATAACGGAGAACCCCGAAAAACTTGCAATGAAAAACTCGCGTGTTACAGTGAAAAGTGAAGGCCCATGCATATAAATTCCACTCTTAATCTAAAGTTTCAAAGGGATTCCCGATGTTCCCACCAACATATCCACCTGGGCTGGTGTTATGTCCTTGACGAGAACATGGACGTGGCTGATTTCCCGTACACTTTGAAGGGCCTCCCAGTTGCGGAACCAGAGCAAGTTTTCTCGTGGAATTCCAGCCTTCTCCACAAAAGTTTGTCTGATGTATTTCTCGATCGTTTCACGCGTTTCGGGCGAAATATCTCCGCAACTACTGGCAGGATCGGACTCAATGGGGCGTTTCGTCCAGACGCAAAGATGTGCCACATTTTCTTCGAAGTAGTAAGGGAAGTCGTTGCGGATGATTTTTATGTCGGACGCATTGGCAAAAAGCCCATCGCCGCTACTTGCAACCTTAATATCTGCATCTGGAAGATCTCGAACATCTGCCTGGCGGGCCCAACCAAGCGAGTTTGTGAGGAGATGCTTGTACACTGTAGATCCCTTGAACCTGAGGTCTCGTTTGAACTCCAAATACTTCTCGGTCTGCAGGCGAGAGCGGGCAAATACGTTCAAATCATTAGTGGCAACGATTTTTTGCACCTCGGACCACGAGATCGGCCGCAGCGATACTTTCAGGGCAGCGGGCATATCGGGGCTGTAGATGACAGTGATGGGTATGTGGATCAGGGTCTGTACTGTGAGCAGAGTCTCGGACATGTTCGCGGGAATTTTGAGGGTATCAATCTGGGGCAGGACGATAAAGATGGGCCAGTGGAACAAAGCAATAGGCGAAGAAAAAAAGAAACGGAAACCAGCAAAAAAAAAAGAGAGAAGAATTAAGAATAAAGCAAAAGCGAGTGTTGCGTTCGGAATTTTGGAACTCCAGGGCACGATGGGATTTTCGCCTGGTTTTGTTCTTTTGCTTGATTAGGCCAGATCTGCATATGCGGCTGTGGTTCCCATGTTGCATTGTAACATTACAGGTTGCAATGGACCTGCAGACAAGTTATCAGCGCCCCGGCTGACTGCTATTACACGCGATGGAAGCCGCCTTATAGATAACCACATTTTCAATACCTGCTGGATTAGTTGTCGTTTTTTGGTTTTTTCGAAACTTCTTACTTCTCTTGTGAAAGCGCTCAAAAATGAGATGAAAGAAATGAGGATGAGGAAAAAGATTGCTTTCGTCGACCGTAGCAAGCACCAAGTGGGGTCAATTATGAGTTACCCTCGGATTCTTTGATGAAGTCAAATTTCAAGAGCAGGCTAAATAGGACCATATGCCAGCAATTCCGTCATCCGAAAATCCCAAACGAACTTTTTGCGAAATTGCCTGCTCTCAAGATTTTGCCGTACGCTTATTTTTTTTTTTTTTGCCTGCGTGTTACCGCAGAGGCATCAGAATGCATGAGCGGAAAGTGTTTCCCAAGCGAGATGAATTCCAGACGAGGCGTGGATTTCCGAGGAAAAAGCTAATAAAGACCATTTGCACCAGAAAATGAAGAGTGCAAGTCCTCTTTCTTTGTTGATGGCCATGATTCGTTAAGGAGGGGCAATTGATCGCGATCAAGTATCGATGCTGCCTTTCAGAAAACTTTAAGGTGTTCGGAAGACCTATCTCATTGAAGCATGCACCGGGTTCTCGGTGTCGAAGTAAAATAATTGAAACCTCCCAGGGAAACAGTAAAACCGCGTGCTTCATAAAATTGCCATATTAGGTGTAGTGGGCATTGGGTAATTTACTGCTGGTAAATATCCCACGACTGCAAAAGCAACCGTATATTGGGGTTTCCCATCACTTCGACGTGTTGTAAACATTTTCTTCATCCAAGCCGTGGATCAAATTTTGTTCCCTGTGGGGTTTTTTTTTTTTTTTTTTTTTTGGTTGTATCGTTGCCAATTTATTGAGTATGCTGGGTGGAAGCTAATCTCGAAATTAGTTTCGGATACTCCGCTCCCGTGCGAGCCGAAGTAGTGCACATAGTGCCGTATGAATAAAGACGAAAATGTGATATACTGCGGTTATCAAGCAAAATGATTCAGAGGGCAGGAAGAAGGAATATTAAAAATACCCAATAATCATCGTATTTGATTATAATAACCCATAATACTTTTTGCGTAGTCTGAGCCAGTCTTCGTAAGCGCATGCGAAGGTGTGCGCACGTGACCGGTCAGAGAGTATCAAGTGACTTCCATGAAGATGGAAGCTTTCTTATCAAAGTTTGTTCATCCCGCCATAATGTCACACAAACTCATTGTACTTCGCCATGGCGAATCACAAGGAAACCATGAAAACAAATTCTGCGGATGGATCGACGTGCCGCTATCAGAAAAGGGCAAGGCTGAAGCACAACACGCGGGCGAGTTGCTCGTAAAGCATGGCATTAAACCTTCAGTGATGTATACGTCAATGCTCCAACGCTCGATCAAAACGGGACACATCATTCTGGAGACGGTTGGTAGAATGTGGATACCTCACGAAAAGAGCTGGTGGCTCAACGAACGGCACTACGGTGCATTCCAGGGCCGGAACAAGAGCGAGGTTTATAACGAGTACGGCAAAGAGCAGTACCAACACTATAGGCGGGACTTCCACGCGGTTCCGCCATTGGCGAAAGCACAAAACGATCCATCAATCGACGAGCGCTACGAAGGACTTCTAGACACGGCATCTCCAAGCGGAGAGTCGTTGGAGATGACAATGCAGCGGCTAATTCCGTTTGTGGAATCCGAACTTGTAGCCAAGCGCATTCTCCGTGACCGCGACACCGTGTTGGTGGTGACGCACGGGCTGATTGTGCGGAGTCTCATCAAACACTTTTGTCACGTGAGCGACGAGAACATTAGCAAAATCAATGCCCCAACGGGGGTGCCGCTTGTGTTTGAGCTTGACGATGCTGGTCAATTGGTCGGAAACTACTACTATTTGGACGAAGAACTCGCACGAAAGGGGATGGAAAAGGTTGCCCGCGAGGGCCAGGATCTGCTTAAAGCCAAGTGCTGATTATTTCAGCCATGGTTTTTTTCAGACATTGTTTTTTCAGACATTGTTTTTTCACAGCAAAGGTAACACTCAGGTGTTGGGTGCGACCTCCCCAAAAAAATATTTCGGCCTCAGTCTTGGCCCGCAACATCCCGCGCACCCCTCTTCCCCTGGAGAACTGGGCCTGGAACAATGGGCGGCTCCCCTATCCCAAAAATCAATAGTGACACAAGGGCTATTTCCCAAGTTCTATAATTAACCTGAAACGTATACGTGATCGATTCCTTAAATTGAAAGCAAACACAACAATGTCATGCTGTCAATCACGAAAATATTTTATTTTGGCTGAAGCTTTTTAATTGAAACATTTTGCGGAGTTATTCCGGGGTTATTTCATTGCTGGTCGATTTGTTGTTGTTGCTGTAGTGGTAGGGATTTTTTTCTTCTTCTTCGGGGCGGCTTTTTTTTGGTGCTCGAAAACAAAAAGACGTTTGCTGCCTCGGCGGTTGGAGTGAGGGCCACCCAGAGGGTTCCGGGGGTTCCATTTGCAGCGAGAGGAAGGTTGTGAGTCAGGCCTCAAGTGAGTCACGTAGGGCCCGTTTGCCACCCAAATAACCCAGAAGCAAATGGCATCTTTTGGAGGAACCTATGAACGAGAGTAAAGACAAATGTATTTTACAAGATAACAGGAAAAATATGATTTTCCCGAAGGCACTTTCTCACATGCAGCCAAGATGAATTCAGAATGAGAAATAATGAAAACACGCTAGAAAAAAGACAATAACAGCAAGAAATTTTCAACTTTCAAAGAAATTTCTCGAACAAGGCGGCGGTGCGATGCACATGCTATATGCATGGTGCTGGGGCACAACGAAGAGAATAGGGAAAAAAGAGAAATATGGGGGCAGTATTCAACTTGCGGAGATAGACCACCAACAGATTTAAAGTTTGTCTGTTGTAATACTGTCACACGCCTGTCTTATTTTTGCTTTTCCTTTTCTTTCTCTTCCTTTTCGTTATCGATTTCCTTTATCGTAACTAATATTGCCTGGCACCACATTTCATTAACCGAGATTAACCGAGCAGAATTGGACCGGTCATGTGAGTGTGCGAAAGGGTGACACCCTTGTGAGTGAGCCACACACGGCTCACGCGGATCTATCCCAATACGGCCAATATTCGGCGCCGCGCATGCACATATGGGTCAACGCGGGAGCTTTTTCACGTGTCTCGGATTGAGGGCATTTGATGTCATGTTCTATTCTGGGGACGGGAATGTGCAATTTTTCGAAAGATAAACAAAGGTTGAACCTTCGGCGGAACAATCACTTCTTTTGATCTGTTACCTGTGTCTTACCTGGTCTTATCTGTGGTTCTGTTCTTTACTTCACACTAAGTCCCCACGTTTCATCCTCGAAGTCACGCCTTTTTGCCGTCCTTTTTCATCCGGTAAATTTTGAGATCCAAGGGTTTTAATCGATTTTCCGTCCACCACCTACCTTACGCCCACCACAAAGACCTAAAACACGCAAATTCACCCAGAAAAATGCTCGCCGATAAGTGCGGAATCCCCTTATTTCCAAATTTCTTAAATTATGAGCTCTTTCGTAAAAGACAATGGCTCGGTGGCAAACATTCCCGCGTCCTATTGTGAACCGGGCTGAGGATCCTGCGTCCTCGTGCCCGGACTTCGCATCTCTCTTATCTGAAGTTTAAGCTTTTCCCGACACTTGCTTCCTGTTTGACGCGAGATTTTGGATTGCTTTCTCTTTGACACCAAATTTTGGATTTTTTCGGACTGGTTCAACATGTCATGCAATCCACTAAAAGGTTTGACCGTGTTCATTCTATGGAGATATTTGTTTGTGTGTCGCACTGAGCTTCTCTTCAGGGATGGCCACGGGATCCCGTATCATACTCTGGGCCATTGAACGGAGGCCGCACGTTATTTCTTTTTAAGAGCGCACTGAATTGGGCCCATTCCCGAAGTTGCAAAGCTTGCATCATGTTGGTTGCCCGCTCGAATCCTCCCCGGAACAAATAGAGTCAAAATGTTATTCCGCACGCCTCTCCCGCATGAGTATGGTAATGTGCAGTACAGTGCACCTCATTAGTAATCTCACCACCGATGGTATATATTTTCTATTCTTGCCACCCAATTTTTGGATTTGTCCTCCTCGATTACGCAAGCATTTTCCCACTTCCACCAGATTTTTTTACTTTAGATTTTGCCCCGTGAATATCTAGAAGGATTCTGATTGGACAGAAAAAATAGAACCCGTATTAGTGCATAGCACCAACTCAAAGCATCAACTCCATCTATATCTGGTTTTAATCAGCCAAGTCACACGCATCACTGCCACTGTCACTACCACTACCACCGCTTATTTTCTTTCTTTGTGAAAGCAACAAAAAGGAAAACAGTTTTTTTTTTGATTTCATCAAGAAAAGTTTCTCGGTTATTGCACCCACTTTTCTTCAAAAAAGACCCTTTTCTTTTTTCTTTACTGCGCCTCAGCCGTTTTAGTCTGATACCGCATCCTGGGCCCCATCGGATACCTTTCTTAGCTTAGAAGCTCCGTTTGTGTCCACAAACCTTTCGCCCCTAACTGCGTTGGATTTAGTCTACGACCTTCTTTCTCAAGACGAAATAGACGAAGTATACCAAATGACATCTTTGGCCGTGTTCCCATTGCAGAGAACCATGACGGATCTCACTGATGATGACCTCTACCAAGCCCCCGGTGCCGGCACAGTTTTTGCGTCGCTGGCGGGGGCTGCTTACTCTTCCATGAGCTCCACCAATGCTGGTGTTGCTAACGCCGAGTTGTCCCAGATCCTCAATGTCCCCGACAACTTCTTCGAGAACTACAGTCGCAGAAACGGTTCTACCGCAACCTTGAATGGCATTGCCACACCTAATTCTCATGAAACATTTGAGCTGTACAACCAGAACTTGGCCGACCTGCCTCAGAGAGCCAGCCCTTTTAACGCCTACGCGCAATCGGAATCTTTTGACGGCACGAGCCAGTCTCAACGCCTAGATTACCAACACAATCAGTACCCTCAGCATCAGAACTTCCAGCATCAGAACCAGTACCAACAGTACTATCAGCCACCGCAACAGTATTACCAGCCCCAACACCAGTACCAGCAATACTACCAACCTCCACAACAGCATTTATACCACCAGTCCCAGCAGCAGCAACCACAACAGCAGCCTGCGTTTGTGCGTCCTCAACTAATAAATATGCCATCAAACTTGCGCAACCTGGTTCGACTTGGCCGTATCACCACCTTGGATGAACCCGACGCGTCTACTAAGCCATACAAAGACGACGACTTTTACTTGTTCAACACAGACCTCCAACCCTCGCAGATGATGGCCACAAAGAACTACTTTAACCCTGAAGATACAACGAGCGACTCGCTATATATCATGAATAGCGACTTGGATCCAGCAGTCATGGGCGAGTTCTCCTTTTCTGGTGCGGGTCAGGACTACGTGCCAATGGATGAGTTTGTGGAAGATGCAGAGGCTCTCAGTGAGGATTCAGATGACGATAACTGCTTTCAGGATGAAGACGGGTTTGAAGAAGATGATATTACTTTCCACCAGGTTCCCACGATCCTGCCTTTGTCCGAAGTGTCCTCCGAGAACTTCATGAAGATTGTTCCATCGCACGAACAATCGTCCGAATCTTCTTGTGTAGAAGATGATTACATGCATGATATCCGCAAGACGTCGTCGATCGACAGCATAGACATGGCCCCAGATTCTAGTATACCACGCGAAGATGAGGCCATGTCATCGAATTGCGACGGATCTCGCAGACCATCTTTCGACCATCTCATGGACAAAATGCATATTCATAATCACAAGACTGCCGCTGAGATCTCAGCCACTAACCCTGAACACCAGTGCGAGCTTTTGAATCCGTCGAATGGAAAGCCTTGCAATAGGAAGTTCAGTCGTCCCTATGATTTGATCCGCCACCAGGAAACCATTCATGCGACTGAGAAAAAGATCTATAGATGTGTGATTTGTGAAGGTCGTGCCAATGGCGGGCCAGGCAATGGCAAACTGAAGACCTTTTCTAGGAACGATGCGTTGTCACGACACATCAAAGTCAAGCATGGATTGGGTGGCCAGGAGGCCATCGATCTCATCAACGAAGCCAAGGAGAACGTCGAGTACGTGATGGTCTAGTTTTCATATCCACTTTTTTTATGAACCAATATATGTTTAATGATTAATTCTTGATATGCATGGTAAAGGTCTGTAAAGTTTGTAATGAATAAAGTTCGTAAGGTTTGTAAAGTTTCTAAGTAATGGTTTCCCTTTGAAGCCAAGCCACGAAAGTAAGTGTCCAATAACGTGAGTCCCGAATTGTAAAATGCCGGTTTGTAAATTGTTCAAAGAATCGCCCTTAGTATTGATTGATCTGATGTGATACCTCATGCATCGGTAGTTCGGCAGGCTTGTTCTTCTGGGAGTCAAGTCGGTAAAAGTGAATGTATTGGCCCAAAATAACAAGGTCGAGTGCCATCTGGAACAAACCCGCGAAGATGAAAATAAAAGAAACATTGTCTGTTCCAAAGACTAAGTATGATAGTTTCATGCAATCCCCACACAACCAAGACACCAAAAGAATGGACTTGAAGTTCTCCACCGTCCTTAAGCGCTGGAGCATCAATATTTGGGGTAGCGGAAGGAGGGCTTCGATGAAAAGACCCAATATTCCAATAAAAGATGCAAACACTGTATTTTCACGTAGCAACACCGTGAGAACAGAGAAAACCATGGTGAAGTACTGCAAGAACTTCCAGTATTGGAAATCCTCGACCCACTGCCAGAAATGAAATGGCCGCTTGTAGTAAACATCGAAAAATCTGACCGTGTGAGTAAATAATACAGTGCCATGCTGGAGCAAGGAGTCAAGCAAGAGCTTATAGAACTGTGGGTCGTCGTACTGAAACAGCGACACCGAAACCTTGGGGACCTGGGCTAGTTTGAGCGATAATTCAGGCAATTCGTCGAGCGAATCTGGGTTATAGGAAGAGTGGCGGAAGCGCAAGGATACTTTAAGTAAGACGCACTGGATAAACACCATCACAATCGATTGGCGGAGCAATGACGGCTCGTATGGTGAAATGAAGTAGTAGAGAATGCGGAGGATAGATGCCATGAGCATCGTGGCGCATATATCTATGGAGAACCCCGCAGATGATCGTTTGCGGTAGATGTTATAAGAAGCAGTTCCATATGTGTAAAGAGGCGAGAGCGAAATAAATGTATTGGTAAGGAGCTGGGCGTCTGGAAGATACCGGAATACCAGCTGGTAGTCAGTGGGTAGAAGCGATTCCAACATGAGTATGCTTTGCGGTGAAATTAGCGCTTGGTGTTTTTGAAGCTAATGTTCCTGGAGAATGAATTGCTTGAAAGGTAATGAATTTCTCTGTAATTTTTTTTTTGTTCTTGTTTGTATTTGTCGTCTCGTCTGTTTGCTTCTTCTTTTAATGGAAGAAGGCTTGCCTTCAGGCGAGTATTTTTGTGAGCCGCACCTCTCGCGTGAGAAATGCTATGTTTTCCGTTGTAGGAATGTTGATGTTGCGGGGCCAATCGGCGCTTATTTTTTGTTCTTGAATTCAATTTTGAGAGTTGGAATTCAGCAACGTTCGTAGAAAGCAGAGAATAATTTTTATTTTTCTGTTTTTCGTTCTGCCTTCTTTGTTCTCTTGACCTTTATAGTCGTGTCGAAGAGTAGGGCAGAGAAAACTTTCCAGTTTGTTCTGTGGAGGCAGCTTGGGTTTCACGGGACCGCGTGGGTTTCAGACAATTGTTTGGGGCCGAAGTGGCACTGTGCTCACCAAGAACATTTGGACGTGTGGTTCTATTATCTGGAAACACGATAAATAACCGCGACAGAGAGTGAGGGAAAATCAATGTTCTTGGGGCCATTATTGATCAGGTCATCTTTTTTTTTTTTTTTTTTTTTGGTGGGGGGGATCCGCCCGTCTGTTTTTGCTCCCGGAAAATATTTATGACAGTTGTCTTTGGAGTCTGATATACCAATAAGAACTGTTTCAAGTCTGCTTTGTTTTTGCTTTCCTGTTATAGTTCTTTTCACGAAGAGCAATGTGACACTGACTTTTCGTGGAAATTCCTTTAAAATATGTTCTAATGCTCTTCTGTATATTTCTGCATCATTTCACGTGTCATATCGGCAACAGTGGAATTTAAAATGACACGAGCCAGCAGCCACAATTAAAATTGACACATCAAGCGATTAAATTTCGAGTCTTCCTTCTTAACGTGAGATTGTGTCGAGAAAAGGTTTACACCTGTGGATCTGCTTGCGAAACAGTAAACATGTGTTGAAGTCCGACACTCAACAACATGTCGAGCCATGGATAACAGGATCAAACACAGCGCGTAATTCCTGCGACAATACACGCTTGCTGAAAAGGAATTGAACTGATTCCACGAATTGAAATTGTTCTTTAGTGTTATGCTAAGATCGAAAAACACTGAAATCAAGGGACAAATGAATACAAACACAAGAAGTCACTGGGAATTTTCACACACCATAGCTGAAAGGAGATGTTTCAGTATCCCAGAATCAAATCAAAGGTAGTTTCAGCTCCCTTTAGCCGAGGTCTAATATCTTCCGAACTGCCCAGTGATGTGCCCCTTCTAAATCTACTCGGGAGTTTCATCACCTCAAGTGCTCGTGATTACAGAACGTGAACAAAAAAAAAAAAGGGAGAAATCAAGCAATGAAAAACCTCCTTTTGACCGATTCTGAAACTCTCGGATAGATGGAAGAATACTTGAGCCCGGCCACCGAAAGTCATGTGGATTTCTTATGCATGATGTGTGCCGGTTCCCCCACACCTGCCCACTTGCCCCTGAACGTGAACGTGAACGTGAACGTGAAAAGTAATCCCAAAACACCGGCCCTTATCCCAGCGACCAAAACAAGAATTGGGTGATATTTTTTTCAGAAACAAGAAACAAATCTACTCGTGGAAAAGACGAGATGAACTAAGGGAACCCCTTTTATTCCACAATTATTTTCTTTCACTTCAAAGAAGTACCCCACAGAATTTTCTCGCCGCCGGCCAGGTTGGTCCGCCGCGGAACATGTCTCAGGAACCTTGGCCGCACTTCCGAGGGTAGATGGTTGTTTATATGCCAGATCCCGACGCACGCACAGGAAAATCTGGGGTAATTCAGAATCCAGATCCGTGCAATTTTCCAGTATAAAGAGGTGATTATTTGCAATGGCACAAAAAAAGGTCTGTCCTATTCTTTTCTTCCTCAGAATTTCTCCTGTAAAAATTTCCCTTTTCTTAGGAATAAACGGGTAACTTGATACGAATTCTTTAGTTGCTACAAAGGGAAGATAGAGCAGAAAATGCCTTACACAAAGATTAACATTGACGAGGAAGATAAGCTCTTCCAATCCCAAGTTGCTGGAATTAAACTGTGGTGGGAACAGCCCCGGTGGGAAAAAACAAAACGTATCTATACTCCCGAGGAAATTGCCGCTAAACGTGGCTCTCTTCTGATCAAATATCCCTCTTCGTCACAGGCCGATAAATTGTATAAACTCCTTCAAGAACATGATCAGAAGAAGTCTGCGTCAATTACTTTTGGGGCATTGGATCCAGTTCAGGTTTCACAAATGGCTAAATATGTTGATACCATATACGTTTCTGGATGGCAATGTTCGTCCACGGCGTCTACTTCTAATGAGCCTTCGCCAGATTTGGCCGATTACCCTTATGATACTGTGCCCAACAAAGTGGAGCACTTGTGGTTTGCTCAGCTTTTTCACGATCGTAAACAAAGAGCAGAAAGATTGGGAAAGACGCGGGAAGAAAGAGAAAAAATGCCTTATATTGACTACTTGAGACCGATAATCGCGGATGCAGACACCGGCCATGGTGGGTTGACTGCCATTATCAAATTGACAAAATTGTTTATTGAGCGTGGTGCTGCAGGAATTCATATCGAAGATCAGGCCCCAGGTACAAAAAAATGTGGGCATATGGCTGGAAAAGTTTTGGTTCCGGTACAAGAGCATATCAATAGGCTAGTTGCCATCAGGGCCTCCGCCGACATTTGTGGCTCCAACTTGTTGGCAGTAGCCAGAACAGACTCAGAGGCGGCAACACTTATCACCTCCACCATTGATCACAGAGATCATTACTTTATTGCTGGAAGCACCAACCCAAGCTCTCCAGATTTGGCTTCATTGATGACTGAAGCCGAGGCTTCTGGTATACAGGGAGATAAGTTGGCCCAATTAGAGGTTGATTGGAATAAGAAAGCGAAGGTGAAGTTATTTTCGGAAGCCGTCATCGATGAAATCAAAGCTTCCTCTATGCCCAATAAGAAAGGTGCTATCGCGAAGTTCACAGCAAAAGTGAATCCATTATCTGAGACGTCTCATAAAGAGGCCAGAAAGCTTGCAAAAGAGATTTTAGGAAAGGACATTTACTTTAACTGGGATGCCTCCAGAACCAGAGAAGGGTACTACAGATACATTGGTGGAACTCAGTGTGCTGTTATGAGGGGTCGTGCGTACGCTCCCTATGCGGACTTGATTTGGATGGAATCTGCTTACCCAGACTTTGACCAAGCCAAGGAATTTGCTGATGGTATCAAGGGTAAATGGCCAGATCAATGGTTAGCATACAACTTGTCGCCATCGTTCAACTGGAACACAGCAATGAGCTCCTCTGACCAAGAGACGTATATTACGAGACTTGCCAAACTAGGATACGTCTGGCAATTCATTACTTTGGCTGGTTTGCACACCACGGCTTTGGCGGTTGACTCCTTTTCCAAGAATTATGCTGAAATCGGCATGAAGGCGTATGGGAAGTATGTCCAGAAGCCAGAAATTGACCTTGGTGTGGAGGTTGTGAAACATCAGAAATGGTCGGGTGCAGAGTATATTGACTCCTTATTGAGGTTAGTTTCGGGTGGAGTTACGTCCACTGCTGCTATGGGAGCGGGGGTGACGGAGGATCAGTTTAAGGAGAAGGTTCCTGGGAAGCTTTAGTCATCACACTGGTCCAATAACTCCATAACTAAAACAGTTCGCTTGGAAAAGATGTTTAGTTAAGGATTTTACATTTATATTTTTCTTTTTTTTTTTTTGGTCTATGGTAGAAGTCTCTTATACTTTTATAAGAGGAGCCCAGTATGACTTCTTTATGAAACATGCTGCATCGTGATGACATCGCGATAGTGTTGGATTGATGCAATTTTGGTCAATACTAGTTTGGTGCACTCTCACTAAAGCTTACGCCTGATTCATACTTGAAATTCTAGTAATAGTGATGCAAAATTCTTCCAAAAATGCTTCCAAAAAACCTTTGCCTACTTTATTTTGATACCGATCATTTCTTTAGAAGCCCCGATGTATCTTTTTTTCTCCCATATTAAGAAATAAAACGCACGTGAAACATTTCTAGTTGCCAGCAAAGAATTCAAAGATAACATCAAGGAGACACTGACAATGTTCCTTCTAGCTGATTGAGAGGCCCAATCAAGAGAATTCCTCAGGTCCGCAAGGTCGTAGTACTCGTAAGCCTTTCTCGAGAAAACCACACCCGAAATCATAATCTCGTTAGAGTACCCGAAACCCAACAAACAGGAGCCGTCTGGATTCTTCACGTTGGCGTATGCGTAAGAGAACGAGATAATGTTGGAGCCAAAGTTGGATTCAAAAATTTTGACATGGGGCTTGTCGCAGCTGGTCGAGTGATTCAGTGCTACCCTGTTTTTGGACTGTGGTGCCAAAAAAGACATCCGACTTTTTGATAAACTCCAGGCTGAGAAGGCCCAACAAAGTTCCAGATTCTAAAAGAGCAGTAGTACTGAAATAATTGGACTTTTCACCAAAGGCAACGGTCTGGGGGTCCACGGCTAAAGCCTTCAGTGCTCTTTTCCACGTGGTATCTTTCAAATTGGCCGATGTACTTTTCGGTGTCGACTTCTCCCAAACTAATTGATCCATACACGCCTTTGGGCCCAAAAACAACGAGTAAGACGTCTTAGAGTGGGTTTTTCCTCTTACAAGGTCCATGTGGGTTTTTTGTATGTATTTTGGGTGGATCTTAGGTTTTGTCGGCAACTCCCAAGATGCAAGCGTCTGAAAGCTCGGAATAAGTAATTTTGGAGTATAGTACTCGCCACTAGCACATTTTTCATCCCAGTCTAATATTGAATTCCACGCCTGTGTCCTGGACGGTGATTGGGGTGGGTCATACCAGGGCCTGCCGCCCAAAGGTTCGGGGATCCAGTGTCGAGAACAAGGTGTGTTTTTGCTAGTTGGAGCCCAACTTTCTGTTGATTACCATAAATGGCCCAGGGATCTTTATCGGTGGTGTTACCGATGGCCTTTAGACTTGTAACGACGATCTTTAACGCAGAAGCTGGTTTTTTGTATTTGTGGGTCATGAAAAGCCATTCCTTGGACAAGAAAAGAGCGAGAGAAAGTAAAATGGATAATTGAAGCATTGGGAAGATTTCCGGGGAACTCATGGGGAAACTAAACCCCAGGGATGCTGGAATTGGGTTCCAGAGCAATATCCATATTGCGGCTCAGATCCCAACGCTAGTCTTCGGTTATGAAGCTAGGGGCAGTAACGTGCACTCAGAAAAACCAATGCAAAAATGATGGAGTCATGCTGGAAATTGACCGTGCTATTACCATGTGTTTCGTACTATATTTTTGGTGGCATTTAGTTGGCATTTTGGTATCATATGTTTCATTAGTCTTAAACATATGACTCAAAAGAAGAGGATTTTATTAATACGCAAATAATAATATGCGAAGAATAGGCGCCCCGCGTATCTCTAAAATCCCATGAATTTTGAGACGTTTTTTTTTTTTTCTCCCTTTTTTTTTTTCTTTTTCACATGCGGCGAGCTGCCACATTCCCTAGCGCAATTCAACTGGGCGAAAGTTAACGTCACTTTTTATTGAGCAATTTAACGGCTCCAAAGTGACTTCTTTGCTATGTCGCAAGTAGCGGTGGAGGTATAGTACCACACGAAGTAAGGCCATGCAAATGACATCATGCCGCGATAAATACATTCCGTCCAGAACCACTGCTATACGTGTAAGGAAATTTTAGGCCGTCTCTAATCTCACTATTTCACCGAACAAGCAAAGCCCCAATTCCGGTATCTTTTTTTTTTTCTTTTCCCACGATCGCTTCTAGGTGCTATTTTCCTGGGACAAAGTAATCTAAGTAAAGTTGGGGGAGTTCCTCACCGATAATTCACATTCAGGGAACGGTTAATGCCATGGGCTAGTACATTTGATTTTCAGATCTATCCTAGCTTTTCACATTTGTTTTCTTTAAGTTCGTAATCAAACTTCGCCCTAATATGTTGTGGATTTGTATATGCTCCACCTTTGCGAGAAAACGGGAAACTTTTGGGCTCTTAAGTTGAATATGTAAACACTAAGTCGATAAAAAAAAAGACAGAAGACAAAGAAACAGAGTCAAGACTCTTTGAGAAATTACGGATTTAAGAAAGTATGGATCTAAATTCTGGGCTACTGTGGAGTCAGATGCTAAGGCCTGGACTCCGTTTGGAAACCGTTTCAATATCTCATAAAGGCAATGTCACCTGGAAATCAAGCGGGTTCATCTGATTCACTGACATATCCTCAGTCTTGCAGATGTTAGACAATCTGAATTATTCCATATACGATCTTGATCTGCCCGTGTGAATGAATCTTAACATCATGAGTTCAATCACAAAGATATCATAGAATTTCGAAAACACTTTTTAGATACTCCAATAAAGAATTGTGCCATGGGATAGAATGAGTCGTTATTTTGGAAACTGATGTACCGAATTGGACCCATGTGGATTATAGAGTACGGGTGAAGTCCACTTAACTACGCCTTGATTTTTTTGTGATCCGAATCATTTTTAGATTAGTGACATTAGAGCCACTTTGGGCAAAACTTTAGAACACGATTTATACAATTAAAACACGAAAGATCTCTCTTCGCAGTCGTACAGTAGCTTTCCGTCTTGCTCTCGTGTTGCACTAACAAAAAGTTCTTGCTTCTTAAATACAGCGATTATAAGTTCTTACAATGCAAACCTCGGTGGCACATGAACATCTCTAGAACTAGCTTAGTTCTACGAACTTCCTTCTCCTTATCGCTGATTTATCAAATCATTGGCATTGTTCTCCTTGTTGCCAAGATCTGCTTATCCATTCGAATGACTTTGCTTGGCTTAAGAGATCACTTGCACCTCCCAAAAGTCATCTTCTTCGCACCCCATTTTTCTTATGTTCGACACAATTTTGTTTCTGACACGTTGAGTCACGCCTGTGACCGCTTTCACGCGAATCCTTGATTGAGGGTCCAAATTGGACCACACATTTTCGTAGAAACTTTCAATGATTTCCTTGGAAGATGCGGGTTGCCTTGAGAATTCCTCTTTATACCACCTGTCAGTAATCACAGCAGCTTTACTCTGGAACCCGTCGATCAAAAGTTTCAAGTACTCCTCCATCGAAGGAGCGTTTGCGAGAGACTTGTACTTATTTTGGTAGACATCAGCTAAATTCATAATTCCGCCTAATGCATTGCCGTTTTCTCCCTTCCAGTGTCTGATCAATAAGAGAATTATCAGCGCATCCTCACCTGCCTGACGCCTCAAGCTAACAAGGTATTTCCTCGGAGATCCAATGAGAACGCTCACAATTTGGGCTAAGTCCTTCCTCTTGGTCGGTTCCAAATTGCGTTTTTTCGTTAAAAACGGAAATTCTTCCAAAATTCCACGAGCAATGCTCTGGCTCCCCTTGTGGAAACTTAAATAGTGGTCTTGCAACTCTGGGAAGTACTGTAAAAACATTTTTTCTTCGGAAGCGGCAAAGAATGCCTTCAAGGCCATAGAAGTTTTCAATTCTTCGATCACTTTTGTTGAATTTTTCCCAGGCTTATTTCCTGGTGATGCCAATTTGGCACTGACTGTACGAGCCAAATCTTTGACTTGTTTCGCTGCAGAATCCTGATCTATGTCAATTGATTTTCCGTAGTTGAAATTGCTGAGAAATATCTTTTGGGTTTTCTTTCCGTATCGTGGAACACGCCCACTTCTATCAACTTGAACTTCCGAAGACTCTGTCGTTTCGAACGAGTGCTCATCTTGACTCTCGGCGTCTTCATCTGAGGTGTATTCATTTGATCTTTGAGCCTGCACAAGTGGGATACGTGCTGGTTTTTCGCTCACAGGTGGACTTTCCGGGTTAGCCTTTACTGTTAAAGTTGGGATGAGTGCGGTTCTTTGATGGCGTTCTGGGGCATTTCCCAGTGTTTGTTTCACCCTTAAGGTCGGGATAAGAGCTCTTGGAACATCACGTTCTGGAATGTCTTCCTTAGAGGACTTTAATGTTAAGGTTGGGATGAGTCCTCTTGGAGTATCGCCCTCTGGCGTCTTTGCTGCAGTTTGACGCAGTTTGAGCTGGCTATGTGTCACCTTCCCTTTAGCCTTAGGGGGACGAGCAGACAGCTTCTTCAGATTTGGATCTGAGTCTTGAGAAGTTCTAGGTTCACCAATATTTACCCTTTTCTTGGGCTTTTTCTGTTTTTTCCGTGTGTTGATGTCTTTCGTTGAAGTCTCACTCTCTGTGTCCATATGGTTACTTTGGGATTCACTGGGAGTCTCGTCACTGTCCTCCAACAGCAATTTTTGGAAACGCAAGGAAGTGGAGTCCTTAGGTTCTGAGTCTTCGAAATCTTCGCCCATGAAAAAGGGGTTGTTGCGCAATAAAGCCAGTGATACAGACTCGTCCAGTGATGAAGCTTCTTCGTGCTCTTCGTAAGTTTCCTTGTATACCTTCAAATATTCTTGTTCAATTTTGACTTGTGTAAATGTGGCATGCAAAGATGTCTCGGTAATTTCAAACTCATTCTGATGGTTAGTTACTTCTGTGGCATTCGCTTGTGGATCATTCTTTGGCTCGTTCACTTCTGGCTCGTTTTGTGGCTCGTTTTGTGGCCCATTCTCTACCCCACCAACTGAGGCCTTCTTAGCCTTCGACTTCTTTTTCTTCGACTTCTTTGTCTTCTTTTTGTTTTCGGTGCCTACCGCTGATGCAGAAGTGGCTGGAGATTGTTCATGTGGTTCTCCAGGACTTTGAGTAAGCTCCACCAAGACGGAAGCCATGTGCACATTCTTGAACTCTCCAAAAAAGTCCACATTTCCAGTAACCATTGTGATCATGTCCTCACGTGGGAACTGGTAGTTTAACCAGACCAAGTGAATCAGAGTATCTATGTCAGCAGGGCACAAATATAACCCAGGGAGAGTTCTTCCTTCCACGTGGACCCACGCATCACTGCCATATTCTGGCAAAGGCTTATAAGGAACGTGATGATTTCTCCAAAGATTTCTGGGATCGCGTCCGTCTGGAAGAGCCTCTGCATTTTGAGATAACACCATGTACTGGACTGCCAGCGGATACAAAATATCACGCAACTCTTGAATGGGCGTTACTTTTTCAAGTAGCGCCGATACTTTCTGTAAAAACTCTGTGCTCATTTTCCGTGAAAAGTGTGGGGAGGGGGTTCTAAGGCACTTTGGAGGTGCTTTGACGTGCTTCGGCGGCACTAAATTAAGTACTTGACTGTCGAAATATGTTGTGCTGGTGAAGCCCTAGTAAGTACACAAGCTAGAGATGTTCTGGGCAATATGAAATACTATTTATTGGATAGAGCCCAGGGTTCTTGAAATACTCGATATGGGGATGTATTCCGGTAGTTTTAATACACCAGAAAATGGGGGGAGGAGATCTGAAGAGCTCGAAAAGTGGCTCGAAAAATCTGCGACGTTTTTCGCAGTCGATTGGGCCGTGGTGAATCTTGGTGAGGGGACGACCACAAGGAAGGGGTGATTGTTTTTATAAGTCGACGAAGAAGTTGCGAACCGAAGTGAGAGTATTGCATTTTTCATATATCTTCATTCATATTCAGGAAAATCAAGTTAAGTGAACCCTTGGAGAAGATTCTGTGGTTAATTTGAGTACCACCGTTACCTCAAATAAGAGTAGTGCGCGTTCACTAAGTGGAGGGGCCGGGGGAGATCTGGAGAGTACTTGAAACACTCCAAATTATCTTTTAAAAGCGCAAGGTATTTTCCTAGAGTAACAGTTTTTCTTTTTTGTAATGATATGATTTTCTCCCCAAATAGGCATACACCTAAAGTCATCTGGAGTCACAATCACCATCAAAGTTATATATGACTGACTTGGTATGGGACATGGACATTGTCTTCATGTAATTAAGCCTTATGTATGAAAACATGTCCCTCTACTGACACCCCGATTTCCGAATCACAAATAAAACAAACTCACATGTATGGTAACGGCTCTTAGTTCCGGTGGGGGAGAGTTTTCTTTTTTAGTCTTTTGCCGGTGGTTTCATGTTACATAAAACTAAATGAGTGGTCGGAATAAGAGACCGATTAAAAAGGGGAAAGGTATGCCATACATCACCCGGATAATTTTAAGTCGCTTCAGTATCAACGTTTCTATAATACCATAATATTTCCTAACTAAAGCACCTGGTGCATCTGAAAAAATATATGTATAATAATTGGGCTCGACTAGAGGAGCCATCATCTTAGATGACCAGGCGCTATTATTGGTAAGTTCTTTGTAAAATATTCAAACAATTTCGTAGCTAAAAACTTGCTTATCTATTTAGAAGACGTTTCCATTGTTCTGTATCCTTGAGGGTATTCCTAGTAACAGCAATACGCATCATTTAATCGGCTTCATGGCTGTTAATTCCACAATCATTTGTCCCCAGATACACTTACATCCAGATCAGCTTTGTATGGCCACAATCCTTTCGAGAATTTGTTCTTCTGTTAAAACTTCTCAAGACGGTAGGCTCTAGAATCTAGGCACAGATAATGTTGGAGTCACTCGAGTAAGACGCCTGTGCAAGAGAGATCGTCTGGTCGGTGAGATCGTAGTACACGTAGGCTTTTCTCAAGAACACATCACCCAAGATCATGACGTCGTCATAGTATCCAAACCCTAAGTAACAGACTCCCTCCTCGGTATTGTTGACAATGGCATCGGTGTATGGAATAGAAATCTTGTTGGAGCCAAAGTTAAACTCAAGGGATTTGTCTTTGGGTTGATCGCAACTGGTAAGACGGTATTGGATGTTTCCCTCTGTGGTGATGGTCGTGTTAAAAATAGCATCCAATTCACCCATGAGTTTCAGGTTAAGAAGACCCAAAGAAGTACCAGAATCCAAAAGGGCGGGGGCATTGACTGGAATATCCTTTCCGTTGAAGTTGACTGACTTGATGTCCACGGCCAAGCCGCCCGTGCTCTTATCAATATTGTATTGGGTCAATTCACCAGTGTACTTCTCGGTGTCAATTCCTCCAAAAATAATAGTCCCAGATTCACCCTCAGGGCCCAAGAACAACGAGTAAGAAGCCTTTGGTGTGATTCCGCCCAACTGTAAGGCATATGGAAGGTTATTATATGTGTACTGGGAAGCCTCCTGGTTTGTGTCTGCGATCCCCAAAATACCAGAGCCAAAAACACCTGTGTTAGCAGTACCGGCCTGGGCGAACTGGAAATTGAAAAGAACAGGTTCCTCAGCATCAAAACACAACATGTCCCAGTAAAATTCACCCACGTTGCTACTTCCATCCAAATACCTAATGTCAAAAGGCACATCTATGTTCAAAGCAATTACCGAAGTGCTTGGGTCGTAGCCTGTGTATGGAACCCAAAGATCAGACGATCCCGTGTCGAGCGAGACGGTGTTTTTTTGCCTGTCAAAACCCAAATACACGTCAATATGGTAGCTGACATCTCTGTAGTCGTAAATAGATACGGGGTACCCGTCCCTCTTGTTCTGGTGGGCACCATACTTGGCCCAGACCTCTTTTGCTGTAGCATTTCCAACCGTCTTCAGAACCGCAAAGTCAAGCTTCAAAGGAGAAGCCGTGGCTCTCTTTTGGGACTCGGCGAGGGCCATTCCTTTGACAAGAGAGAGAGCAAGAGAAATTAGAGTGAAGAATTGAAGCATTGGGAAGCGACTTGTGTGTTGTGTGAACTGATGAGGAAATACCTAGAAAAGATGGAAATCGGCTCCTTTTTATACCAAATCTTAATGCTTGCAAACACATGATGATAAAAAGAAAATCAGATACCTTATCTCCAAGCCTATAAAGGCTTATCTGACTCTTTTCCCGGAAAAACATGCCGTCTCACGTACCTTGATAACAATCTTTGAGTGTACTGTCGTGCTGTATCTTAGCTAGGGTTATGTTACTTACATTCCCGCTCAGCAAATACTTGTTACAACTCGGTGCAGGCTAGTGTGATACTGAAAGGTTTCGGCAAGATACACCTTGTGATAAAGTTTTTTCCACGCGTATAGAAAAGTGCCTCAAATCCATAAATGCAACCTAAGAAAGTGGGGCTTGAAAAAGAGGCTCAGCAAAGAGGCTTGGTCGGCCATATCTGCGAGGCCTCCGCACTCTAAATCTATCAGGATTTTGAGATGAGGGGTATTTGTTTTTGCTATTATCATTCTTTTATCGTCAAAGTTCATCTCAGCATTATCATAATCCTTATCAGATGCCTAGCCGTAAATTTCCGACCACAAGCGCGCAAATTAATCATTAGATAAGGCCCGATCAAACCTACCACACGCGTAACGGGGTGTTGTGCGCATGGATAAAACACGCAGGCAATTGAACCCGGTAAGCCTCCGCTTGGAAACCTATTTTATGAGGGGTCACTAAAAAAACGACAAGAAACGATAAGCATCTGAATCTTATCTCGGAGTAAGTTTATGTTCTTCTTGTAAGGAGCCAGTGATATAAACAATGGCTGAAAACCTTTGGTTCTCATGATTCGCCTTTTTCTCATTTCGCATACCGGTACAAGCTTCCCATAAATGAGGTTATACTTCGTTGCTGACGCAAACGGAGTTCCCTTTTTTGATCATGCGAACCCAATGCAAACAAAAAGCAAACCCGATGCATACTCAGAGCCTATTCCGCTCGGATTTTAGTGCTAGTACTTTGCCTCTGGATTTATTTTTTTGTTTCAGTTTTATTCTTTTTCTTGAACTGACAACTTCTTGAATGTACTGGACTAATATCTTCCAATGATAGTAAAGTCAGATAATTCTCTTCGCCGCCTCTGAAGAAGACTTCAAAAAAAAAAAAAAAGTAAATGTGGGGATCTCGATATCCGGGTAAGATGCTTTGACGTACGGCTCCGGGGCTGGATTTGCGCATCAACTCTTAAACACGAGATATGGTGACGAGCCCTGATGCCTGCGTATTTGTACCAAGCGTTAACATTCCGAGATAGAACGCTGACTCGGTCCCGGGCGGGTATCTTTAAGCTTTTAATGACTCTGTCAGAGAGTACATACTTCAAAAATGGGGCTCCTCACCTCTTTTCGTTCTGTTGGGTGCTATAATTTTTGAGAATTGAAGTTTCAGTGCTGACAGATTGACTGCCAATGTCGTTCGATCTGGATACACACTTTCGCGTTCTAACAATCACCAACTTGAAGGAAAATCAATTATGGAGATAATTAGTAATACATGTGTCACACACCCCAAAAGTGAATCTGTCCGCCTTATCATCCTCATAATAGCTATACAGTAAACCCCCACTTTTCATATTTTAGAGCCAGGATAATTACAGTATGCACGTTCGACAGAACAAGAAAGTCGTCAATCGTCTCCCAAGCTTCATTCTATCCTGGACCCAGAACTTTTCGAATGATGTTGAAGAAAAGAAGTCTTTCGATCAGGTATAACAAAACAAACCCACCCCAACAGCAGTGACCCCCAACGTCAGCCTGTACAATCCAAATGGAATAAAAACCTTGCTAGGGATAAATGGATTTTGGTCCACAAAATTAACATCACCTTCGCGAATTTCAAGTTCTGCGGTATTTCAAAAAGTTGATTCAGGAACATGAAGTTTACAGTAGTTATCAAGATGAACCACGTAATTCAGGTTACATATATGTGTATATGGATGATTGTAAGGCCCAGATTACTTCAGGACCTACGGCTTTTCAAAACTAATACTGTTAAGAACTAGCTGTCGACCTGGGTAATATGCCATTCATAATTTACAAGAGTGTTCAGCTGGGAAGCGCACCTAAATTACGTTTTTTGGAAGGGAAATGGGGGAAAAGGGGCATTTAAGATAAGTCAAGAAGTCGGATTTACTATCAAGTCTAGTGTCGCAAAACGAAGTCGCCAGCAATCGCAGTTAAAAAAACATCGACTGGCGAAACCATGCCCATAACGTGACGTTTAATTCCTTGCAAAGTTAGTGTATAACAATATTTAGCAAAATAAATCCCAGGGACAATTTGTGTCTTGGGAATTCTGAGTCAAAATTGTACCTTCTAGAGCCGTCAAAATCGTTTCAGGGACTGTCACAAAGAACCCCCGGGCTCATTAATACCATGAATTGGTATTAAGCCCCGGAATTTCGTGTTGGTACAAACCCAGTGGCCCGCTTTTTCATGGCCTAAAGTGACTCTCGCCTTTTTTAGTCATTACACTTTATCGGTTCCTTTTCTGTTGCAGAATTCTAAAACAGATTCTCGTGTTGGGCCTTACTGTGAGAATTTTTACCCACCTGGGTATAGAGATACCGTAGCAGATATCTAATTTAAGAGCTTCCGTGAAGTGGTGTTCCCCACAATCGTACTTACCAAGATGCCATTCTCACGGGGAGTACTTCTATGTAAGTTTGTTCTTCAGGGGTAGGTCCGTGTAAATAGTACTCACGATCAGTAAATTATCAGTAATGGCGTTTCATCCCACCTGGTTCCAGCACTTGAAGAACTCCGTTCGTCCTTTGAAAAAGTTTACACATGAGCGGACAGTACCCCACTGTGGGTTTTATCCTTAATGTAGGCAACCTGACATGGGGAATGGATCTCACTCTCATTTGTCTTTTTGGCCATATCTTTAAGCGCACACTTCCGTTTTACATGGAAATTCCACTGGGTCAAACTTGAAGTAGCTTATCCTATTTCCAAACATGGAGGTCCCCCATAAATGGTTACCCAGAAATACTAAAATAAATAACCAAACATATGATTTTAACCAAGTCAATGAACTTTAGACAGAAAAATAACATTCAAGTATATTAGTATGTTGAATTGACCAAAACAAAAACACCCCTTGTAACTATTAGGGGCCCCATATTGGCCTCCTACTAATAAGGGTTTCTCTTGAATCTATCCACTGCTCCGGTCAGATTTATTCATGTCGCCACTAGTAAAGCACTGTTTAGCTGGTACTGCCGCCATCCGTTCTCACCACTTGCTACCTTGTCCCCTCGACTTTCCATAGCTCGTACTGCTGCTGGTTTCATGCTTGGCTATTGTGTATACTTCGATTCCACAAGTCAGCAAGTAGCCAATACCACTTTCCATGGTTTGTGGCATTATCGACTACAGTGGCTAGTGACTATTTCGGCTTAGAATTGTCCATCCGTGAGCATATTCCGCAGCTCGGATTTAGCCATAGACTCTCTAGACTTACTTTAGGAAAAACTTATACTGCCCTCCCATCATTTTTTTCGTGGAAAGAGGTCAAATTGATTTGAATACATTGATTAATAAAAAGAGAGAACCGAATGACGCCCCTTATAGAAGGAGGACCACTTTATGGCACAGAAGAGTCATTCTATCCCCTCTAATTCAAAATAAAGTGGTTTTTTGGCGCACTTTGTGCTAAAAAGACTGTAAAACTTCATTTATAAAAATATGTATTGCACTTCTTGTGCTTTTTGGGTGTTAGTATCACTAAATTCTATATACACTCACTTAAGCTCTAAGCACTGATAATGTTTGAAGCACTTGAGTACGATGAATGTGCAAGGGAAATAGTCTGGTCAGTGAGATCGTAGTACACGTAGGCTTTTCTTAAGAACACGTCACCCAAGACTATATCGTTGTCTTGGTATCCAAATCCCAAGTAGCAGAGCCCATTTCCAACTGGGTTTCCAATGGCCTCGCTATAAGAAATGGATATAGTATTGGAACCAAAGTTAAACTCGAGGAATTTGTCTGCGGGCTGACTACAGCTGGTAAGACGGTACTCAATGTTGCCCAATTTGGTGATGGTGGTTTTAAAAATAGCATCCAATTCACTAATAAGCTCCTGGTTAAGGAGGCCCAAGGTGGTACCGGAATCTAAAGTAGCTGGGGAATTAACTGGAATGTTCCTTCCGTTAAAGTTGACTGACTTGATATCCACGGCCAAGTAACCCGTTGATGTATCGATGTTGTATGTTGCCAATTCACCGATGTACTTTTCGGTATCAATTCCACCAAAAATGATTGTTCCAGATTCTCCCTTGGGGCCCAAGAACAACGAATAGGATGCTTTTGGTGTGATTCCAGCCAGTTGCAATGCATATGGAAGGTTGTTGTAGACATCTTGAGAAGCCTCCTGATTTGTGTCTGCAATTCCCAAAATGCCTGTGCCAAAGTTACCTGTGTTACTGCTGGCCTGAGCAAATTGGAAATTGTTAAGCACTAATCGACCACCTTCAAACAGCAACAGGTCTGAATAATACTCACCCTGGCCTTGACTTCCATCTAAATACCCAATGGAAAATGGAACCCCAAGATCCGAAGAAGTGTCTGAAGTACTTGGGTCGTAACCTGTAGATGGCACCCAAAGGTCAGACGACCCGGTGTCGAGCATCACGGAGTTTTTTTGCTTATTAGAGCCCAAGTAGATGTCAATATGGTAGCTAACATCTCTGTAGTCGTAGATTGTTTCCGGATACCCGTCTCTCTTCTTCTTTTGGGCTCCGTATTTAGCCCACGCCTCTTTTGCTGTAGAATTACCAACATTCCTCAGGACCGTGAAGTCAATCTTCAAAGGAGAAGCAGTGGCTCTCTTTTGGGACTCCGGGAGAGCCATTCCTTGGACAAGAGCGAGGGCAAGGGAGAGGAGAGTGAAGAATTGAAGCATTGAGGGTTTGATTGAGTGAACTGATGAGGAAATTTTCCCCTAGGCATGGCGGAGAATCCCACCCTTTTATACTAAGTCCGAGAGCAACCTCCTAGCTGGTAAAACTGAGATACGGGTATTGTTTCCAAAAAGGAGAAGGTTGTGTGGCTCTAAAAATGTGTATATATTGGAGCTCCGGCAATTCTATGCCTGACAAAAGCAACCGCCGAGGTTTTCGGTGTGTCGTATGAGTTTTAAATTATTAGGGCGGTAGGTGACATTGCATAGTGCAGCAATACGTAATTTGGGGCTCCTTCGAAAACAGGGCGCCTAGAGAGATTCTGCCTTTTGTTAATTCACAAGTATAGTAATGTGTCCATTATCTGCAAGTAGTGGTCCATGGGCAGGAATGTGGGCTTAGCAAAGAGGCTTTTTCTCCGGGATCTTGACTCAAAAGAGTTGAAAAGTTAAAGATGCTAAGGTCGTTCCTGAAGAGCTCATAATCAAATTTTCCAGTTACAATTTTGCATGAGCAGAGCTCATGTGCACAATCTATTATTATTTTAGTGCATCTAAATGTTAAGGCCAATTCAGGGCCACTGCATTAGAGCTGCCCTGGTATCATGCATTGCTGTTGATCTAATCAAGCAAGCAACTGTCAGCAAGCAGCATCCTAGTGTCAATGATTTATATTGTCAAGACTCCTTTATAAGATTATGTTGACGCGCTCACATCTGGGAAACCTAGGCGACCTTAGGCCACAACAAGTGATTGCTAACGTTGTTGCAATTTGCTTTGTTACACTCAGAATACCAGGATAATCTTCTTTTACAGATCATTAAATTAGCTCCCATTTTCGATGGGAATTTACTGCTTCCAGCGGGATTTATCCTCCACCGCATTTGCCGTTTTTAGAATGTGCGGTCAGCCCCCTGACATGGCAAGGTGTGCATAAACGTAACTGATACTAGCCATCCATCTAAACGTGTCAAACCATCTCGCGACCGAATTATTGCGGGGTTATTTTACCCGGATGCCCAAGTTTGAAAATTTCCGTTAGCAGTTCTTGTTCTTGTGAATATTAATCATTGTACAAGCGTACACACGTTTCGTTCATTAAACCCCGTTTACTCCCGCGGAAATATAAGCTCCTTGATATTAAGCATGTACAAGATCTTTCGAAATACCTTGAATTATCCTCGACAAAAACTGCAATGTTCTCTTGAAATATTTAAGCCTCCCAGCCAAGAAATGATAGAGGCCGTCGAAAAGTGAAATGTATTCGGAACCCATACTATTTGTTTGTGTGGTGACTACAATTTCTTTTCCGACCATAGTATTCTACTGTTTGGCAAAAGCTGTATTTTAATCCCGGTGACATGTCTTTTTTGGCGGGGACAATTCACGGATTCTCGAAACACCAATTATTTTGAAAAATCTGTACTAATTTCAATCACTGGGTGAGCCACACTTCCGGTAATGTTACCCTGTGCAGGTAGGGGTTATTCAGATAAACTTCAACTTTCTCATTTTCTTAATGGGAGTCTCCGACACTCAACCGAGTTTTTATCCACTGATATGAAGGGAACTCGGGAGTAGTTAATAATAGGATATCATTTCATATTGTAAAAAATGAATGAAATTATCTTTATTATATATATCCGGAGAAATTTAACATCCCAACAGTCCTATATCAAACTACCACGGATGGTCTTCAAAAGATTGCCGAAAGCTATAGGGCCAATTAAAATTTTACATTTGTTTCGTTTTATTTATTGTTTTTTTTTTTTTTTTTTTTTTTTT